>JAJLXZ010000153.1:0-179319 GCA_030571575.1 Kazachstania viticola
GCTAAGGCTACTACCACTGCTGCTGCCCAACAAGGCGGTGCTCAAGCTGAAGGTACTACAGTCTCCACTGCTACTAGAGTAGCTACCGTCACCACCTCTTCTGCTTCTGCCGGTTCTACTGGTGCTGTTGCTCAACAACCAGCTGCAGCTGCTTCTGGTTCTAGTCCAGCTGGCTCTACTGCCAGTGCTTCTATTGCCAACTACGAAGGTGCTGCTTCTAACTTAGCTGTAGGTGGATCCTGGATTGCCATGGTTGCTTCCTTCATGTTCCTATTATTTTAGAGAAAGACAGAGCATGTATTATTGAAGTTTGCGGACAGGCTTCCTTTTAGTCTGTGACAATGCAAAAGCACTTCTTCCATGCACTTCTCTGTTTTTGTTTCCAAGTGCTATTATTTAATAATATTTTTCCATTTTACTTCACACTAAAATAAATACCCCTCCAATCGTGCTTAAGGAATAATAAAAACTCCATACGCGGTTGCATATATATGTATATATATATGAAACAAGTAAGTAAAAACATTTAGTTCGTATTATCTAGTTTAATAATGATTAGTTATCTTTAATAACTTTTGAACTTCGAAAGCTCAAAATTGAACAGAAATGTTTTTTTGTGCATGTTATATTCTGTAAACTAATTTCATCAATATATTTAAGGGAATGATTTATAGTTAAAGAACAAGTATAATACAGTAAGTATGTAAGTGTCCTACGTACATTTATTGTTTTATGTATATGCCTCATTTTGTTGAACGTAAAATTTATAAAATTTAGTTGAAAATATGGAATTAGGTTTCTCAACAATATGTTAAAATAGAAATGGGTGCAAATATAGCTAAATATAGCCGGAATAGTAAGCTAAAGTTAATATAAGACTTTTCTATTTCAAGCTTGATAAAGAATATCTCTTATCGATTACAAGCTTAAAAGCTTTGTAAGTATTATTCTTAATTCAAGAATTCTGAAGATATTTTATGCGATAAAGATGGTGAGAAATATTAACCGCTTGAAAATTAGAATGTATATCAGGGTTGTAAAAAGAAATCTTATGGAATTTTTATGAAGGGTAAGATAGTACTATGGTAAACAACTATGTTTTATAGATAATGAATATAATTAAATTGTCACTAATTTTCTTTTTGATAGAAAATTGATGTTGCATAATAATGTGAAACGTTCGTTGTATATTATTGAAAAGCGGACGAATTTATAAAGCGAACCGAGATGGGCATTCTTCAGTGACAGTTTTTGCTAAGAAAATCTCGTACATCTACGAAATTTCTGATTTACCACCGAAGGCTCAATGAGGTGAAAATAATGGGCATTTAAAAAATAGATCAAAGAAATTTTTTTGATCAGACGCATTTATTTGTTTTCTCTTTTAAGAAAATACAACTATAGAATAGAATTAGGAGGTAAAAATATCTTCCAATTTTGCACGATTTGATGAAACTTGGCAGACGACATAATGATAGTATTTGTGTAGTAATTCCTAGTTAGTAGGATGACGTTACAATCCGTCAAAGAAAAGTGTTAAACTTCAATACTTATTTTCCTTTCTTGGGAAGCTTTTTCTGCTCGTGTAGACACTACGGAAATAAAATCCTTAAACCCTATGGATAGTGCTTCTGGTCATAGAGGCACGCTTAATAGCGAGGACTTGGAAAATTGTCCACACAGAGCCCTGACTGCTACGTGGAAAAAAGGAAATGGCGGGTGAAATACAGAGACCGTTATAGGGAACCAGCGCAGGAGAGACGCTTACAGGGAAGAGAGGAAGTCCGCATGGAAGAACGCGGTGCCCAGAATGGTTGGCGAGTTTTGCCTGAAAAGGAAATTATGTAAATGGTTAGCGAATCCACAGTTTTTTTCCATATCGGTCTGTTGATCTTGCCTTTTCTTTGCCTCCGCTGCTTTGATTGCACGGATCTAAGAAATTTCTTCTCCTGCACAGTTCTCTGTTGACGTCAACGCATCACTTGAGTAGAGTTATAACAATGATGGATATTCATTGTCAGACACCAAATTTAATTACTTCAAACATATTTCTTTAATTGGTTTCCATTGAGAAAAAACATTAGAAATGTTCAAGAAAGGAAAAGAGATGACTGGGAAAAATTCCTCTCTTCGGTAATCAATCGCATCATAATCAAGTACTAGCTATTTAACTTTAATTATTTATGTAATGCCACCCACATACAAGTAAACAAAACCAAACCAAATGCTAAAATTAATATTTTCAGTTTTGAAGGATTCTGTAGTGGGAAATACTCACAAATTTTGAACCCCAGTAAGCTCTTTACGTACTCTTTTCCTTTTTTGTTCTTGACTACATAAGATGCAGAATTGCGATAATCACCTAGGCAAAAAAAATAAAAAAAAATTAGGTAAGAAACAACGTAAGAGGAAATAAATTAGATAAAACGATGATTTATTGCTGTAAATAAAATTAGGCAAGGCAAGAGAAAGGGGGAAAAAAAAAGGAAAAAGAAATTAAATTCATTTAATTATTTCAAATGTTTTTTTTCTCATAAATTTTTGCAGAGCAGTCTGAAAAATTTCTTAAAAAAGTTTGATTTTCTGCCTGTTTGAAATCAATGGATTTATTGGTCATTATCAATTTCAAGAGAAAGATATGGAGGAACAATATTGAAATTTGTCCTAAAAATTCAAGTAGAAGGCAAAGAAAACTAAAATTCTATACAGATTTTGTAGATTCTACATATTTTCTTCCAAGAAAAAAATAATAATACAAGAAAATTAAAACGAGATTTTCTCCTTTTATTCAATTTAACTAGATTTTCTCTTTTTTGGTAATTCTGCATTCTTGTTTTTTGACCACAATGTTTTATTAGAAGATTATTATTTTCTACAATATAGGGAATTTAGAATGTAGCTTATGTCCGTAAAACCTAAACTGTAGTTCATATGAAAATGATATTCAGTAAATTATGTACTTGCCTACTATTTTTCACTGGAGGAAATTAGTCAAGAAGACAGGAAAAGAAAAAAAATTTACTAATTAGGAAAAAACAGAAAATGTAATGATCTTTTAGCCAATGTTCAATTCTTGTTTAACACGACTACCATTGTAACACGATTCTATTAAGTTAATCTAATAAGATTGGATTTTCTCCGAAGTTTACTATCGTTTAATAATTAATTTACGCAACAGTAGCAGTAGTAGTAATATTGAACGTGAATTTTTTTACATACTGTCACTTTAAAAAAAAGGATAAAGAAAATGTCTATCTATGGTCTTTAGTCCTGGAGTCATAATTTCTGAATGTGGAAAATCATCAAGATGGTTTTTTTTCATTCTGATTAGAAAACGCAGTAGTATTGAAGTCCTGATATTACCAAATGCAGTAAATAACAAATGAATAAACTCTAAAAAAAAACGTAAGAGTTCTCGTATTATTCACTTAGAACCTAAGTTAGAACGGAGTGAGATCACACAATAAAAAATATGAAATGATACTAATTTGGCCTTGTTTATTTTTACTTGTATATTTTATGATTTGCTGTCTTTAGTAAGAATTTGTTTACGGAAATGATATACTGGTGTTCCTACTGTTTATGGACATGTTTATTCCAAAGAATTTGGTGATTGACCAAAAGACTGGAAAACATTTTCCTGGTGTATCGTGTCTCATAAAGGGTACAGCATAAAGTAATGTAAAAAAAAGTATATATACCTGAAGGGAAAGTAGTTGAAATATTATTAATCAAAAATGTTTGATTATTTAATATTAATAGTCATGATACTCATTAAATATATTTACTAGAAAGACAATAATAGTAATTAGTAAATCAAAATCAAAAATTTTCAACAACTCTCAATCAATTTCTTTTTCTTTTCACAATACAGTACACTTTGTAGTTTGAATCTGACAAAGTTAAAAAGAGAAAAAAAATTAATACAAAAAGCCCACAGAATAAAATAGTGTACTAAGGAAAAAAAAAGTACTTTTCAACCAAACAAAAAAAAAAGAAGAAAAATGTCAACTCTCGAATACGTTAACAATTCTAGATATGCTAGACCTCCAGCATTTTTCAAATATAGATTGAATAAGTATAATTCAGCAGGATCAGGAACGACTCATAAGATTAGAGAAGAATTAAATTTTAAAGATGAGATGAAATGGAGAAGGTTTTCTAATCGTAGACTGGAATTGATTGATAAATTTAAATTAGGGAAATTTAAAGCTAGTGAACAGGATCAAAGTATAAAACAAATTGCAAAGATACTTCGAGATGAATTTGGATATCCTGAATCAGCATCTAATAAATTTGAGAAATTAGTCACTGCTGCGGTACAATCAGTTAGAAGAAATAGGAAGAGATCTATGAAGAGAAAAACAGTAGCTGAAATAAATTCTCAAAAAAAAGTTATTCCATTAACCAATGGTGTGAATCGTGCGTCTACGATGAATAATAGTAATGTCAACTCTTCAAATCATGTGAATCATATGAATAACATGAATAATGTAAATAGTATGAATTATACTATGACTTCAAATAATGGAGGACTAATGCCTAACTATTTCCCATATACACCCGTTACAAATACTGGCTCAAATGGATTTTCCTTTTATAATAGTCCATTAACATATAATAATAATGGTACAAATAGTACCACTACAGGTAATACTAGCTATAATAGTAATGGTACCATGACATATTATGCTGATTCCATGTATCAAATTCCCAGTAGAATAAATAGTAATAATGGTGGAATACCAAATATGTATTTCATGTCTCCAAACAGCAACAACAATAATAACAATATAAATTTTGCAGATAATAGTAAGAGTACAAGTACAAGTACAAGTGCTAATAGTAATAGTAACAGTACTAGATTCATATCCATGGGGCCACAAGCCACAGCAGAATTAATGCCATTTTCATGGGGTTCGAATAGTACATCAGTGTATAATAGTGGTAAGATCAATAACATTACTACTACAAATACAAATAATAGTAATAATGCACAACAAAGAGTAATGGAGAATGAAGAATATGATTCTATATTGAAGGCATGTATAGCGGATATGATCAACGGTATAATACCATTAAAGGATATTGAGGAAGATGATGATGAAGATGAGAATTCGATAGCGATAATATATCGAGAGAAGATATTGAATAGTATAAAATATTCCAAGAGTTGTATCGAATTATCACAAAGTATACAAAATCATGATAATTCTGATAATTTGAGAATGCTTGGAGAGATGGCAATAAAGAATTCTAGTTTATTTGTTATTCAGGCCAAATATCCTACATTGGATGTTAGTATCGTTGATAGAATCATAGATGAGATGTGCTCAGTGAAATCTATTGGAAAAATTTCTATGAGACTATTCAATTCTGTTGTACGTGCTAATCTTAATGAATTACCAGTGAGACAAATTCAATGCCAATTATTATATTTAACATTTGGTGGTATAATTCATGATTTTGGTTATAATCAGTCATATTTGCCTGTGAATGATATTATAGAGAATGAATTGAATAGGATGGTTAGTTTGAAGAATATTGGAGGAGAAGAAGCAAATGAGAGTAGTAGTAGGAAAGTGAACATCACTATAATATCTAAGGGACAAAAGCAGATGTATGAATGTGAAGAAGCAAAGATGAAAAATTCCAATGTGATGACTATAGAAGGAATAATAAATGAGTTTGGTAAATTATTTGGAGTGAAAGAAGTTGATATCAGTAATTATGCGATCTATCATGAGAGTGAATTGATGGATGATAGTAAGCTGAAGGGAGTATTTGCCGCTGAGGGGAATGAGAAGGAAATAGTATTTGAAATCATTGATTTGAAGAATTTAAAGTTGTCGCTAAGGGGAATCAGAGATAGTATTCAACAAGGTAATAGTAATAATAGTGGTAGCAGTAATGATATTCATGGGTTGAGATTACCACCTATAGTTAGCAGTGAAAGTAGTAATACAGATAATGAGAGTGGAAATGGTAAGAGACATTATGCAGTTGATTCTTTACCATTACCTATGGCACCCAGTACGACGATTCATATGAAGGGCAAACTATAAATCATGCAGTCAGGGAAACAAAGAAAGCTGATGTGGGGATATTAAAATGATATGATAGCAAGACATAATCTAAAAACTTGTGAAATAAAGTGAAAAAAAAAACACGCAGCAGTTGAAGAAGAAATATAGAAAATTTGAAACTGTGAAAACAATTAGTAAATAAGTAATGAAAATAATTTCGCGAGTCGGAAAATGTAATATATTATCATATACTATAAATGTAAAAAGCATCGAAGGTCTTTTAGTTCTCTGTAGAGGGACGGATGCATTGTTTTTAGTTATCTAACTATAACAGTAAGGCAAGGCAAGTTGTGGTCGCTTAGGACCATTGCAAGAATGGGGGAGGGGGTCCCAGCTGAAGGTAGTGTGTACACTATGTGGAGTAGCAGTGGATGAGCATGACTGTCGGTTATCTGTTTCCTAAGGGTACGTAGGGTACATATGGGAAAGCTGTCACTTTTCAGAACCCAGCTGTGACCATGGCACTTCAACGAATTCAACTGCGCAGCGCAGCACAGCACATGAACGAGTGGTGAGCAGGGGACAGGATCTGTTGTTAAAAACATGACTACAGAAAAAAGATGAACATAGTCACAGTCACTAACACTCACCCACTCACAACACAACCTTGCTACACAAGACTCCATCACCATCACCATCACCATGGCAAAAAGCGACGAAATTATTTTTAGTGCTGAGTCACCTGACGTCTTTTCTTTTTTCTCCGGTTGAAAAATTTTTCGTCGCATCGCTTCTTTTTTCTCTTTCTCTCTGTATATATATGGAAGCAGATTGATTATAACTGCACTTGATATCTTGCAAGTCTTTGTATTTTGTAAAGTCTTTATTGAAGTCCTGTATACACATAACTCACTACAACAATGGCTCCAACTAAACCTGTCTCTTTAAAGATTAACGCCGCTCTATTCGATGTGGACGGTACTATCATCATCTCCCAACCGGCCATCGCCGCTATGTGGAGGGATTTTGGTAAGGATAAGCCTTACTTTGATGCTGAACATGTCATTCATATTTCTCACGGTTGGAGAACTTATGACGCTATTGCTAAGTTTGCTCCTGACTTTGCCAATGAAGAATTCGTTGCTAAATTAGAAGGTGAAATTCCAGATAAGTTCGGTCAACACTCTATTGAAGTTCCAGGTGCCGTTAAATTATGTAACGCTTTAAATCAATTACCAAAGGAAAAATGGGCTGTCGCTACTTCTGGTACTTGGGAAATGGCTCATAAATGGTTTGATTTATTAAACATCAAGAGACCTGAATATTTCATCACCGCAGGGGATGTTAAACAAGGTAAACCACATCCAGAACCTTACTTAAAGGGTAGAAACGGTCTTGGTTACCCAATCAACGAACAAGATCCATCAAAATCTAAAGTTGTCGTCTTCGAAGATGCTCCTGCTGGTATCGCTGCTGGTAAGGCCGCTGGTTGTAAAATCGTAGGTATTGCCACCACTTTCGATTTAGATTTCTTAAAGGAAAAAGGTTGTGATATTATCGTTAAGAATCATGAATCTATTAGAGTCGGTGGTTACGACCCTGTCACTGATGAAGTAGAATTAATCTTCGATGATTACTTATACGCTAAGGATGATTTATTACAATGGTAAAATATTTTAACTATAAAAAAACAACAACATTCTTCTTAAACTTTCATATAAATTATAAACAAATCAAATATATAAGTATTTAAATTATACAAATGTCTTTTTTTCATTTCTCAACTGCAATTACTTCAACTTCTAAATCAACATCCAATGGTAAAGCGGCAACACCAACACATGATCTAGCAGGTTTATGAACATTAAATATCTTTGCGTATGCACTATTAAATTCTTTAAAATCATTTATATCCTTTAAAAAAATATTAACTTTAACAATCTTCTCCATCGAGGAATTACTAGCACTCAAGATATTACGAATATTATCAAATACTTGTTCGGCCTTTGCTGTAATACTACCTGAAACTGGCTTATTATCCTTAGTGTATGGAATCTGTCCAGATACATAGATAAAATTATTAGCCTTCATAGCTTGAGAATATGAGGCTGCGGCTGGAGGGGCTAATTTAGTAGACACAGGGGTCAATGTACTCATTAACCTTCTAGCAATTGATCCATTCCTAACTAACTTATTTAAAAACATCGCTGTCTCTTTTTTTCTTCCAGTTGCTTACCTATTATTTAACTATACATGTTTTATCTTTGTACATTTTCATTTTGTGCTTATATATATAATTATATTCAAGCGCAAATTCCGTTACCGCTCACTCACTCCATTACACCTATATCATAATATACAGAAACATTGGCATCTACTTTATACTCTCCAGACTCACCATTACTCTATTGCCCTCTTCCTCTTCCTTTTGCCTTCATATGACTCCTCCATAGACACATTATCGACTCCTTCTAAGCTAAGCTTTAACTAAATAATCATCTCCACTATTCTATCTTAATTACCCGCATTTGTCAAATTTTTTTCTTCTTTTCTTCTTTCTGAAATTAATTGATAAGTGAAATATTTTTTTACCAGAGTCATCTCTTATCTAATTGTCATTCTTTCATACAGTTTGTAATTTATATATATATAAACTTGCTTCTTTTGTATACTCAAGTCACATACCCACACGCTTGCACTATCTTTTTCTCTTTTCATTACATTACAGTCATTGCTAATGACTCTAACGCATAGAATGTCCGCTTCTGGCCCAAGCAATGACCCAACTTATGAATTAAGTGATTTTGAAAAAGCTTCTCAAGATATAAAGACTATTCCATTATCTTATGACTATGAGGAACCTGCTGATGAAGCTACCATCATAGAGACTAAACTATCTTTCTTCAATAGGTTTGCTGCAAGTCTTAATGCGGAAACTAAAGGTGTCGAACCTATATTAGATGATGAGAAAAATGATACTTCCATCATAAACGCTGCTTCAATGTGGTTTTCTGCTAATATGGTCATTGCAGCTTATGCCCTAGGTGGGTTAGGTCCAATGGTATTCAATTTAAATTTTGGTACTTGTGTATTAGTTATTATCTTCTTCAATATCCTCGGTTTATTATCAGTCGCTTTCTTCTCTGTATTCGGTGCTGAATTCGGATTAAGACAAATGATTCTATCAAGATTTTTGTTAGGTAGTGTAACAGCTAGAATCTTCGCAGCCATTAATATTGTCGCTTGTGTAGGTTGGGGGGTTGTCAATTCCGTCGCCTCCGCCCAATTATTAAATGAAGTTAATTCTGGTTCAAATCATAATTTACCCCTATGGGCTGGTTGTCTTATCATTGTCGGTGGTACTGTCATTGTCACCTTTTTCGGATATAACATCATTCATGCTTATGAAAAATGGTCATGGGTACCAAATTTCGCTGTATTTTTAGTTATCATCGCAAGATTAAAAATATCTGGTAATTTCTCAAATGGTCCTTGGACTTCTGGTCCAACTACTGCGGGTAGTGTTCTTTCATTCGGTTCTACTGTTTTTGGGTTTGCTGCTGGTTGGACCACTTATGCTGCAGATTATACAGTTTATATGCCAAGAAATACCAACAAGTATAAAATTTTTTTCTATTTAGTCGCTGGATTGGCTTTCCCTCTTTTCTTCTGTATGATAATCGGTGCCGCTGCCGGTATGGCTGCTGTTAATAATCCAGTTTGGAATGAATACTATCAAAGAAACGCCTTGGGTGGTGTCACTTACGCTATCTTAGTTCCAGATTCATTACATGGATTCGGTGCTTTCTGTTGTGTTCTCTTAGCTCTATCAACTATTGCTAATAATATTCCTAACATGTATACCATCGCCTTATCTGTCCAAGCTCTATGGGGACCATTTGCTAAAGTCCCAAGAGTCGCTTGGACAATGGCTGGTAATGCCGCTGTCTTAGGTATCGGTATTCCAGCTTGTTACTATTTCAGTTCGTTCATTCAAAGTTTCATGGATTCTATTGGTTACTATCTATCTATCTATATCGCAATCTCCCTTTCTGAACATTTCATATATAGAAAAGGTTTCAAAGGTTATAATATTGAAGATTGGGATAATTGGGATAAACTACCTATCGGCTATGCAGGAACATCAGCTTTGATAGTTGGTGCATTTGGTGTCGCTCTCGGTATGTCTCAAACTTATTGGGTAGGTGAAATTGGCCGTCTTATCGGTGAACACGGTGGTGATATCGGGTTTGAATTAGGTGCTAGTTGGGCTTTCATCACTTATAATATTCTAAGACCACTGGAACTAAAATATGTAGGACGTTAATCTATTTGTCTATTTCTATTTCACCTAATTCCATATTCCTTATAAATGCTTCATGTACTTTGTATATTAGTTATCATACTCAATATGTATATATTTATGAATTCTGTTAATGATATTCTTTACATTAAATTGTATTTTTCGGATCTAAAACTCATCATATTGAAATATGCTTTTCGAAAATTACTATTTTGCGAATATACAAGATCCAATAGTAAACATATAAATAATATGAAAAAGGGTAAACAATGGATCCTGTCAAGTTACTAGGCTATACCATTATAGGATATAGATTGTCATTCATTTTAGGGATATCTTCCTTACTCATTGCGAAATTCTACTTACCTGATTTTCTAGGATACGGTAAGACATTGAAGAAACATAGAAAAGATGATACCTTTTTATCAATCAGCAATATAATACATTTTACAGTTCCTAAATCTTATTTCCTTCATTTTTACCTCTTATCCTCCCTACTATCTCTTATTGGTATAGTACGCCGTTCTGAATTTCCTATACTATGGTTATTACTATTGCACTCATTAAGAAGGGCTTACGAAACATTATTTGTCTCGAAATATAACAAAGAATCAAGAATGAATTGGTCGCATTACTTAGTAGGTATATGGTTCTACTCTACAATTCATATTATTACAAATAGTTTAATATATACCAATAAGATAAAACCTGAATTGAAAGCATTACCGACACTGCTCTTAATATGTGCCTCATACGATCAATACAACAACCATACAGTACTATCTGAATTGGTCAAGTATTCATTACCAAAGCGCAGATTGTTCAAATACATTTGCTGTCCCCATTACCTTGATGAACTAATCATATATTCAACTTTCTTAAGTTATAATCGAGAATACTGGTGGCCTGTTTTGTGGATACTTTTCAGTCTGGGAATCTCCAGCTTAGAGACACAGATCTACTATAGAAACAAGTTCAAGGATGAAAAAGTTCCAAAATCGGCAATGATACCATTCATCTTGTAGAAGAATTGCTTATTGTATACATCATTGCTTATATAATTACTCTTTATTTATATAACCGGGTTATTAATACTCAATATAGCTTTTTATAACGTCCGCATTTGAAATTGAAAATAATAAAGTTTTCTAAAATTAAGACAAGCGAGAAAAGCCATTTAATATAAGCCCACATTTGACATACATACACTGGAGGACATTGAGAACGAACTATCCATTATTAAGCTGTTTTATCTCTTGTAAATTATTACTGATTTTTTTTGATCTTAAGAAGCATCTGGTTCTGTTCACCATACCTGACAGAAATACATTCACAACATAATTCAAGATATTCGAATTACTATCATTTAAACACACAGATGTCTTTTGGTCCAGGATCTGATAAGTTTAATAACATTTCCAATTATAAACCAAATCATAAAAACAGCGTAGATTCCTTCGATTTACAATTTGATAATTCATTTGACGTCGCATTAGATAATCTAGAAATTAACAACAACAATAATATATCGCCAAGTGTAAACAGTAGCCGAAGATTGAGTGTAGGTTCTAGTGAAGAAAGTTTTGAAATGAGAACAATCAATGATGACCTGATTTCCAATAATAATAACCAGAGATATGCCTCTCATAATGACACATCATCACTAATAAATAAAAACCATCAAGGTGGATCAAGTAATGATATAAGGAAATTTTCTGTTTCAAATCTCCAATCTTCGTCTGGCTTCTTTTCTAAGCTAAACTCATATATGAAATCAGCATCTTCTCGTGGTTGGAGATTGCATTCAAATAACTCATCAATCACCTTAAATGACGATCATATAGAAAGAGAAATTCATCCCGATACAACCCCAGTATACGATAGAAATAAATACCCAACAAACGAGATATCAAATGCAAAATATAACGCAGTCACGTTCATTCCAACTTTACTCTATGAGCAATTCAAGTTCTTCTTCAATCTATATTTCCTTATCGTTGCATTATCACAAGCTATCCCAGCTCTGAGAATTGGTTATCTATCATCATATATTGTTCCATTAGCGTTTGTGTTGACGGTTACAATGACAAAGGAAGCCTTGGATGATATTCAAAGAAGAAGACGTGATAGAGAATCTAATAACGAACTATACGAAGTTTTGGGTAAATCAAGTTTGGTACCAAGTAAAGACTTGAAAGTAGGTGATCTGGTTAAAATATACAAGGGTGCGAGAATACCTGCCGATTTAATATTATTGCAATCTAGTGAAGCTTCAGGCGAAGCTTTTATTAAAACAGATCAGTTGGATGGGGAAACTGATTGGAAATTAAGAATAGCGTGCCGCATTACCCAAACATTAGATGAAGATGATTTGAGGACTAAAATTAATATTACTGCAAGTGCACCGGAAAAATCCATTCATAAGTTCTTAGGTAAAGTGACATATAAGGAATCATCATCAAGCCCATTAAGTATAGATAACACTTTATGGGCAAATACCGTTTTAGCATCAAGTGGGTTTTGTATTGCGTGTGTTGTATATACCGGGAAGGACACTAGACAATCCATGAATACTACACAGGCAACTGTAAAAACTGGTTTGTTAGAACTGGAAATTAATAGTATTTCCAAGATATTATGTATCTGTGTTTTTGCTCTTTCTGTGCTACTAGTCGTATTTGCTGGTTTCCATAATGATGATTGGTATGTTGATATTATGAGATATTTAATTCTGTTCTCAACGATTATTCCAGTTTCCCTAAGGGTAAATCTTGATTTAGCGAAATCAGTATATGCTCATCAGATCGAACACGATAAATCAATCGAGGAAACGATTGTGAGAACAAGTACTATACCAGAAGATCTTGGTCGTATTGAATATCTACTGAGTGATAAGACCGGGACTCTTACTCAAAATGATATGCAATTGAAAAAGATCCACTTAGGGACTGTATCGTACACTTCGGAAACAATTGATATAGTTTCAGATTACGTTCAGTCAATAGTTAATACAAATTCAACCACCTCACAAACAGCATCAAGAAAAAATATTGCTACCAGGGTTTGCGATATGATTTTAACCTTAGCACTATGTCATAACGTTACACCTACATTTGAAGATGATGAGTTAACGTATCAGGCTGCATCACCTGATGAAATAGCCATCGTTAAATTTACTGAATCAGTTGGCCTATCTCTTTTTAAAAGGGATCGTAATTCTATCACCTTATTACACAGCCAATCTGGTGCTACCTTAGAATACGAGATATTACAGGTATTCCCTTTCAATTCTGACTCTAAGCGTATGGGTATAATTATTCATGATTCTCAGCAAGATACATATTGGTTCATGCAAAAAGGTGCCGATACTGTTATGAGTAAAATTGTAGAAAACAACGATTGGTTAGAAGAAGAAACAGGTAATATGGCTCGTGAAGGTTTAAGGACTTTAGTTATCGGCCGTAAAAAATTAAGTAAGAAATTATATGAGCAATTCAAAAGAGAATATGAAGAGGCTTCATTATCAATGGTAAATCGTGATAGACAAATGACGGGAGTAGTAGGCAAGCTGTTAGAGCAAGATCTAGAATTACTGGGATTAACTGGTGTTGAAGATAAATTACAAAAAGATGTTAAATCATCAATTGAATTACTTAGAAACGCAGGTATTAAAATTTGGATGTTAACTGGTGATAAAGTTGAAACTGCTCGTTGTGTATCTATAAGTGCTAAACTTATATCAAGAGGTCAATATGTTCATATAATTACAAAATTAACCAATCCGGAAGGTGCCCTCAATCAACTAGAATACTTAAAAATTAATCAAAATTCATGTTTATTAATTGATGGTGAATCTCTAGGGATGTATTTGACTTATTATAAAATGGAATTTTTTAATGCTGCAATTAACTTACCTACCGTAATTGCTTGTCGTTGTACACCTCAGCAAAAGGCAGATATAGCGTTATTGATACGTGAAATTACGAAGAAAAGAGTCTGTTGTATTGGTGATGGTGGTAACGATGTTAGTATGATCCAATGTGCAGATGTTGGTGTTGGTATTGTGGGTAAAGAAGGTAAACAAGCTTCCCTTGCGGCAGATTTTTCGATAACTCAATTCTGTAATTTAACTAAACTTCTACTCTGGCATGGGAGGAACTCATATAAGAGATCTGCCAAGTTAGCACAATTTGTGATGCATAGAGGTTTGATTATTGCTATATGTCAAGCTGTCTTCTCTATTTGTTCGAAATTTGAACCTATTGCTCTTTATCAAGGTTGGTTGATGGTAGGTTATGCTACATGTTATACAATGGCACCAGTGTTTTCCTTAACTTTAGATCATGATATTGAAGAGTCATTAACTAAGATATATCCAGAGTTATACAAGGATCTAACTGAGGGTAAAAGTTTGTCATATAAGACATTTTTCGTTTGGTGTGCATTATCATTGTTTCAAGGATGTGTAATTCAAGGATTTTCACAAGTATTCACTAGTATATTGGAGGTTGATTTTACCAAGATGGTTGCTATAAGTTTTACTGCTTTAATATTGAATGAATTAATAATGGTTGCATTAGAGATATCCACATGGAATAAAATCATGTTTTTAACAGAGATTGGTACGTTACTATTTTATATCATTTCCATCCCATTCCTTGGTGATTACTTTGATTTAAAATCAATGGCACATTTAAAATTTTTTGGTGAATTATTATTCATCATACTGATCTCTATTTTCCCTGTATGGGCGGCAAAGGCTATCTATAGAGGGTTGCATCCTCCAAGTTACGCTAAAGTTCAGGAATTTTCAACCGTATAGTGATAACCATTTTCTTTGTTGATCATCTGAGAAAGTTTATAATATATATACGTTTATGAAGAAGCAATAAGAAAAAAATTAAGCTAGCGAAAGAAAATGTATAATTAGTATATGTATGCCTTTATATGATAATGTCTATAATGGAACGAAAATTGAAATATGCAAAAAAGAGTAGAATAATAAAGCAAAACAACAAAAATATGACAATAGATGTGTTTTTTTTTCATTTTTTTTATAATGAGTAAGTTTATTGACCTATTTCTGATTCAGTATCAGTTTCAAATTCAGTAGCATCTTCAGCCAAAGGTATCGTCAATGGTCTTTGGAAATCAGAAGCGTGAGCCCATGGAATTGTCTTTGATATATTATCAAATATTGATGCCTTTCTTCTAACCATTGGATGATATACACTTGAAGGTTCAGGAACGGTTGGTACAGTTGATAATACATTTTCTTCATCATCTTGTTGAGCAGTGAAAGATCTATTACTTTGTAATTCCATATTAATATCAGTGTTTTCTAGTATAGGGTATGGTAAAGGAGAATCAGAAGTAACTTTGAATAGATGGACATTAGCAACATGTTCATTTTCCACACGGAAAATAATCCAAACGAATCTTCTTAGTACTTCAGTGACTGCTAAAATAAATGAGGTTATAGCACTTTGTTGAATTGTTGTTGGAGCTACAGCGTATACTATCCATTGGAATCTAATAATTACATCCCAAATCATAGCTAAATAATATAGAGATTTCCCCTTTGCTTTATAAGTACCAGTTTTCCAATCTTTTTTGCCAGCTAAATATAAATCATTTCTTAGGAATAAATTATTACATGAAGTTTGAAATAATGACCAATCTATAACTAAATCCCAAATTGAAGTGACGACAGAATTAGCTGTAGCCAATATAATAAAATAAGTTCTACGAGATTCATCAGTATAAGATAATCTATAGGCACATAAAGAAGCTTGATATGCAATACCTAAAGAATATTTGAAAGCGTTAATTAAATGAGGGAACCAATCATTTGAATCGAAGAATCTTCTAAAACATTGTAAAAATCTCCATAAACTTGGTATACAAGACATGATACCCATTGGAATAGAATGAGAAGAACTACATCTAGAGGTATCAGTTGAAGTATAAACACATGCAAACATTGCTATATCACTCATTGAATAAGTTAAAGAGCAAATGACATCTCCTAGAAAGAAATCTCCAAATTCCACTGGAAATAAACCTGAAAAGATTAATCTAATGATTCTAATGATTAACCATTTTCTAGTATCGATTAGTTTATCCCAATAAGGAATAGTTAAATATTTTGAAGTTGAACTTGGGAATAAGAACAGCAAAGCTGATATAGTAATACATATGAAACTCCAAGGGGATAAAATTTCATACCAAAAGCTGAAAGCAGCACATATAGCAGTAATTAATATGAAGAATGATAAGAAATATAATTTTAATGGGATTGTTGATGTTGCAAAATCATTATTAAAATATTGAGTACCATTTCTTGATTTCATTTCACCTAACATAATGAATCTATAATTGATTGCATTTTTATGCCAGATGAAACAATTTAATAGGAATAATAATATCATTAATAGAGTCATATACATACCACCCCATAGAGGGAATAAGATTCTATGAATGAATGATAATTGTTGTGAAATGAATGATTTTCTAAGAGTACCAATAATTAAAGAAATTGCAATTCCAAGGAATAAGCCTGAGATAGCGACTTGAATAATTGATCTGTTGTTGTTATGAATCATTCTTTCAGTTAGAGTATATTGAAGATTTAGATTTTTTAATTTATTATTTTTCAATTTGATATCATTTGGGGAATTTGATAATGATTTAATATACCAAGTTTTAATATTATTTTCCCACCAAAGGATTGGATCATCTTTTGAATTCTTTGGGATTAAATCAGAAGTTAATTGGAAAGTAGTCTTTTTTTGCATTTGTTTAGTTAATAATTGAAGATTTGCGTTAACATGTTTAAATAAGGAATAATTATTTTTGGTAAAATTCATAAATTTTGGTAATTCATTAGTATTTAAAGTTTTATCAAATTTTTTAACCATTTTACGAAACCCAGTAACGTTTAAGTCTCTATAGGATTTAACTAATTGTAAATAAAGATAAAATTCTAGTAGAGCATTACTTAATAAAGCTTGTGCTTGTTTTAAAGTGATGTGAGAAGTGAACGTAGCCATTTCTGAAGCGAAAGTTTCCTTTCTTGGATCAAAGACAGAATAAATTGGCATACTATTATTACCATTATTATAAGTTAAGAAAGCGTTATTGTTATTAGTATGGTTATGGCTATGGTTAGGGATAGGGGAGTTTAAAATTGAATGAGAATGAGATAATGAAGAATTTGAAGTTGTTGTTGATAAATGTTGTCTTGAATCCGATCTATTTGATACGGAATTTTGTAAAGAAGAATTTGAAGAACTATTGATTGAATTTTGATATGGTGATGAATTATAAGTGAAATTTTCATTATTATCTATATTTCTGTTCTTGAATAATTCTGGTAATGATGGTAATAAATTATTTTGTCTTAAGAAATCTTTAATTGTTGAATCTTTATCGATGTTATTAGAATGATCATTACTTAAAGTTCCATAAGAATTTTTTTTATTCAAGTTTAATTTTTGTAAATTATAAATTTTCAATTGAGTCTCTAAGATAATGAATTTTTTTTTACATTTTGATAATAACCATTGATAGAATTCATTACATTTATATAGTTGATCAGCTATTAACCAATTTTCAATGAAGTCATTAACAGCATATTTTTGGAAAGGGGTATAATTGTTTATGTTGTTATTTTTAATTTTATTATTGATGCTTGTTGACGATTTGCTATTGTTGTTATTAACGTTCAATGAAGAGATCATTGGAGTAGAAGCAGAAGTAGTAATATTTTTATTATTTAATGAACTTGTATGATAGATGAAGTTTCTTAATTTTTCAGCATGAGAAGAAGAAGTAGGAGGAGTAGGAGAGTTGTTATTATCATTTAAATTTTGTAGAGGATCATTAGGTAAATGGGAAGTATTATTATTAGAAAGGGTAGAATATTGATATTTAAGTTTCTTTTTACCTATACCATAATCCAGATATCTATCTTTCCATTCTGGAATGACCGATTCATTAAGATGGTCACCAAACTTCATTTATGGTGTGTGTGATGGGGTAGGGGTATTTGAGTATAGAACAGTAGCAAAGTGATCAAGACAGCAAATATAGTTTGAATAAAAAGGAAGCAACATCGGAATAAATGCTGCATTGAGTTGCATTGCATTAAATTTCAAAGAAAAGCGAGAAGAAAATTCCGGGTAAAAACTCCATATAGAAAAAGAGGCCTCGGCGGCTAATATGGTGGTAGTGGTAATGGTAATGGTCATGATAGTGGTGCATTGGAATTGCACTTAGCAGGTCTCATTGTGGGTCAGTTACTCTTTTCTGTTCCAACTGAGCTGAGAGTTGAACAACCAAATCCGTGTTAAGCTAAGAAGAGTATATATAGCTTATTAAAACTAAGGATCTGTGGGAAGCCATGTGTAACGATAAACGAGCTGATTGAAAGATATGCAGATATTATATTTTGGGTCTAATACCATTCTGCCAGAGGGTGTAACATGAGATACCGTGAGTCCATATAACAGTAGTAGCCATATATCCCATGTCTGTAGTGTTAGCATTAGATTATAATACAGAGTAGTAAGTAGTAAGTAATATGTTACTAAATAAAAAACGCATTTTCCGACTTTCCAATTAAAAAGAAAAAAAAAAAAACGGACAAAAGTCGGGCAAACAACAATAACCCATTGCCCCATATTATATACATGCCCCTTTGCCCCTTTGCCCCTTTTGAAATTTGCCCCAGAAGCCACACTTTTTATTTTGTCCTCTTTAACGTCTAAATATCAAATGTACTTTTTTCTTAACTCTTGATTAGAAATTTGATTAGTGATTATAATATAATTGATATCAAAGGAGAGAGAATATCACAGGGTAAAAGAATAACTTTTTTTTTTAATTTAAAACACATAAGACACTATTTCTATTCTTTGTTACCAGTGTTTTCACCTTCTGGATATATAAAACAACAACTACAATGAAACGTATATTAAACGATTCAAATCAGATTACTCACTCATCTAATAATGAAAAGAAAAGAAAAAAAATTAATAATAATAATTTAATTAACACTCATAATAATAATATTCCCTTACATAATCATAATCATACCCATTCTCATATGCATAATCTTCCTCAGGATAATTTTACAAAATTTTGTTATCGACATAATCCAGAGATTCAATTATCTCCAACTCATACAGAATGTTATAATCAAGATATTAAAAAGATAAATGAATTAAATGATAAGATTTCGAAATTACCAATTTTTGAACAATCTGAAATTCATCATATTATTTCAAAATTTACTAAATCAAATGATAAGATTAGAAAATTAATTATCGATGGGATCTTATCATCTAGTTGTTTCCCACAATTATCATATATTTCACAACAAGTTAATAACATGATTAAAATTGATTTTATTTCTAATTTACCACAAGAAATCTCATTGAAGATATTAGGTTATCTAGATTGTCAATCCCTTTGTAATTCAATGTTAGTTTGTTCCAAATGGAATCTCCTAGCTAATAATAGTTCAATATGGTATCATATGTGTAAACAACATATCGATAGAAAATGTCCTAATTGTGGTTGGGGATTACCATTATTACACATGAAAAATAAATTGAATCATAGTAATGTTAAATTATCAAAGGATCAAAATCCATGGAAATCAATATATAAGGATAGATTTAAAGTTGAATTAAATTGGAGGAAAGGAGAATGTTTAATTAAAGAATTCAATGGACATATGGATGGAATATTATCATTACAATTTAATTTCAGATTTCTCTTCACTGGTTCATATGATTCCACGGTGGCTATATGGGATTTAGTTAATCAAAAATTAATTAGAAGATTAAGTGGACATACAGATGGTGTTAAAGCATTATATTTTGATGATTCTAAATTAATTACTGGATCATTGGATAAGACAATAAGAGTATGGAATTATATGACTGGACAATGTATCTCCACGTATAGAGGACATACGGATAGCGTCATGTCAGTGGATTCATATAAGAAGATAATAGTCTCAGCAAGTGCCGATAAGACAGTGAAAGTATGGCATGTTGATTCTAGAACATGCTATACGTTAAAGGGACATACTGAATGGGTCAACTGTGTTAAATTACATCCAAGAAGTTTTACATGTTTTAGTTGCAGTGATGATACTACTATTCGAATGTGGGATATTAGAACGAATACATGTCTTAAGATCTTTAGAGGTCATGTTGGACAAGTTCAAAAAATCATACCGTTGAATATTATCGATATTGAGAATTTAGTCATTGATACAAATATTAATTCAAATTCAAATTCAAACTCTACTAGTGATGATCATAGTATGAATAATAATATAGCTTCGAATACAGAGACCCCTAATATCCAACTAGATTACGAGGCAATACCATACTCGACACATCTATTATCATGTTCATTGGACAATACTATAAAATTATGGGATGTAAAGACAGGACAATGTATAAGGACACAATTCGGACATGTAGAAGGAGTATGGGACATTGCAGCAGATAACTTCAGAATCATAAGTGGTTCTCACGATGGTAGTATCAAGATATGGGATCTACAGAGTGGACAATGCGTACATACATTTTTCGGCAAGAGTCTACAGAGAGATATTATCACGTGCGAGGGCGGTGCTAGTAGCACTACTGCTACTACTACTACTACTACCACAACCACAACCACAACCACAACCACCACTAGCCCAGCACCAGAAAACACAAAGAACTCGCCCATTTCCTGCGTGGCCATCGGAGACTCTGAGTTTTTCAGCGGCGACGAGATCGGCAGCGTTCGAATGTACAAGTTCGACAGAGACAATACGTAGAATATTCGTACGTACTTAGTATATATAGTACAACCTGCAAAACCCGACATCCCCGAACCTCCTCCTTTTTTACCTCTTTGGGAAGTTCCCCTTGCGCCCTGCGTCTGAACAAAAAACTCTCACAAAAGCTCCCACAAAAGCTCGCACGAAGACCCTGCGTCGGCTCCCTGCGTCTTCCGGCCTCGAACTTCTCCGGCAACTTCCGGCTTCCGGTATTTTCTGACTTGAAGTTTCTACCTTGAAGTTTCTGCTTGAGGCTTTATCAAAAATCAAAGGATCCACAGATCTGCACTCTGCTCTATGACGAGTGGCTCTCTTATGTTATGTAAGACGCTAGTGCTACAGTTGGATTGGTTGCGATATTTTGGTGCGCTCGATGGGCTATATTTTTTGTTATATATAGGCCTTGTCTCGAGCAGTCTCTTCTGGCCTCGCTTCAAATTGCTGACTGTTTCTTAATATGATATACACACACTCAACCCAATAAAATGTTAAACCAGGATCTAAAATTATTATTAACTATATTTGCCTTTTTCTTTGTTTTTTATTATTCAGCTCATAGAACTGTAATGAACAGGTATAAATTTTACGTTCCAAATCTGCAATGATTTTCGGTGTTCGCTCCCATCTCATATATATATAATAATATAATATAAAAAAATTAATATTCTCTCTATAACTCTAATTTTAATTCTAATTCTAATTCTAATTCTGTTACTATGCTACTTTCTTTTCTTTTACTCTCTATACATGCTTTTATATACTTCTATGTCCATACATTCTTAAATAATTCATTATCTTCTAATGACACACTGGATTCATTCTTACTCGTATTACTTGTACCACCACCATTCGGTTTGGAATATAATGATAATATCGATTTTTTTAAATCTGGTCGAGTATTCATACTCTTATTAGGACGGGCTTCTTTCGAACTGATCGATAATGACGATGATGTATTCCCTAAATTTAATAAACTATTACTAGCTTTACTATTACTCATTACATTCTCTTTCCTTTCAACATCCGCTTTATCAAAGTCAAGTAATGATGATGATGATGATGATGCTGATGCTGATCCAGAATCACCACTATGAGATAATGAACTCTCAACAGTTTCTTCCTTATCTTCTACCAAGCTTTTAGACTCCCCATACCATTTTTTATTCTCATACTTGTCCCGAATAAATACTATTAATTTATTAGTATCCATAAGTTGCCCCTTCAATGATCCGATCAATTTATTATCATATTTACTCTCATATACACTATTTGCATAATCATTATTCTTCATCTCAATCAATTTCTTCAAATGCTCCTCTTTCCAAGTATCCAAATCAACAGATTTAACTTTAGAAATATGCGTCCCTAATGATCGATGTATACCAGCACATCGAATACATATAAATACTCCTAATGACCATGATGCCCAACGTGGATGAGTTTGACTTTTACAATCCGCACACGTCCCATTCCCAGGATCTGATAATAATCCATTCAAAGCTCTCTTAACAGGGGTTGAGGTCATAACTTATTTATTCTCAAGTCAATTTTCTTTATGCTACTCACAATCAAAATCTTACTCACTCACTCTCGCTTTGTTGTTCTCTTTATTCAATTCTTTTTTTTTTTTTTTGATTTTTTTGTTTCGTCGTCGTACGTACGAGTCACGAGAAAAAATTAACTTTTATATATATATATACTATATACTATATATACCCTGCTTAGAATACAAATATTTGATCCTCCATCTTAGATAATGGTTTACCCTTGGTATATGACATCGTATTAGTGGCTATTCTCTTTACTCCAGATACCATTCTTGGTGGTCCACAAATTAATAATTGCGTACCACTTTCGGTCCCCAATGCAAGTCTTTCCTTCATGATTTCTTCTGTAACGTATCCAACTTTACCTTCCCATTCCCCTTCATCTTCGTCTTCTTCTAATTTATCAACTAAATACAATACCTTGAATTGTTTCGGTCTACTTGCTACCATATCATCAATCTCCTTCTTTAATAATATCTCTCTTTGACAACAAGCACCATATATTAATGATACTTCGGTATGATCATCTTTATTCATAGCAATCGCCTTCATGATTTGATACATAGGGGTCAAACCAGTACCACCGCATACCATACCTAATTTCTTACGACAATTTGGTGTATAATTATATCCACCTTGTGGTCCACATACATTTATCTTATCACCAAGCTTCAATTCATTCAACATTCGAGAAATATTACCATTCTCATATGATTTAACTAGTAATTCAAAATATCCAAACGAATCTAAATCTAATGATATAGGTGTATATGACCTAAGAACATTACTATCATTAATCTTCGCTTTAATAGAAATATGTTGCCCAATAGGTAATCCAAGTACATCATCCTCATTTTCCAAACCAAATTTATAAATAGCAATATTTGACGTAATTGGTCTCTTTTCAATAAGAGGATATTCTTTGAATTCACCTTTAATTAATGCTGCTCTGTGTCTAACTTTCCTATTATTAACTCTTCTTACGATTAATGTAATAATAACAATGAACACAATCAAAACTTGATATACTTGCCCAGAACGATTTATATAGGGCTTCAAAGTTTCATCCATTAATTTTGTTTGTTCTTCCATATCTCCCATCTCCATATTGTCAACCATCATCTGGTAACTATCCTTTGCCATTCTATCCATCTCTGCTCCTGTTTATATTCCTTCCTTGACTTTTTCTAAGAAGGGTCTATCTCAAATGACTAATGGAGACTGATAAACGATTACTAACCCACTGAGAAGCTGGATTTACAAAAAAAAAAACGAAGTTGTAAAGCAGAAGAAGTAACTTTTCTCTTATATTTTTGTCGTATTTTCTTCTCGTTCCCATAGAAATGGAAAATACGTAGAGAAAAAAAAAATGAAAAATTTTTTGGGTGCCAAGCCAACTTCTTGATATTGCATTTTATGATCAAAAAATATTAAAATATATTTTTAGCGGGACCCTTCATCACAATATATGCATCTGTACCATGGTTCCAAAGACTCTGCACATCTATCCATCCTCCAAATAACTCTAGGTAGGTTCTACAAAGGGGTAACCCAAATCCCATTCCGGAAATATTATTCACTTTCTCTCCAGGAATAGTACGATTATCATCTATATCTTCATCACCCATATCATTATTTCTATTATTCTCATTTGCAACTGTTGTACTGTATGAATAATCAAATATTCGTTTCTCCACAGATGGTGGAATTCCACCTCCATAATCCCTAACCCTTATATATAATTCATCGGGTTCATTCTTTACCATGGTAATTTCAATTGGCTTCTGATAAGAATTCGTTTCAATATGCGCTCTAACTGAATTCTTCAAAACTTCTTGCATAACATATTCTAACACTAATGGTATACAAGAAAATTTAATATCTTCACCAATCAAAAATTGCAATCCAATTCTTGTATGATCGTATTTAATATAACACAAATCATTAACAAATTCATATACCTGTTTGATTAAATCTGAAACTTTCATATCCTTGTGCACTATCCCAATAGTATTTTCGTTTTGAACACCATTATTCTTTTCATTGTCAGTCATAATATTAACATAATGAGTCGCCAATAATTTCATAGTCATTCTATTCTTTAGATGTTCATTTAAGAATTTGAAAACAGATTCACGAGGATAATGTTTACTGATTTCTTGTAATCCATTAGATAAAGTTATCAGAGTATCCTGATGATCATTCAGAAACTCCCTTAACAGCAACATCATTCTGTCTTTGTCATACAGATCATTAGGGAAATTATTTGAAAGTAATTCAGCCAACGTTTTCAGGTATAACGAGTATGCTCTTTCAATCTGAGGATTCAATACCACAATATATGGTAGCCTTTGAATAAGGAGAAGCTGTCTACATGTGTAAACTAGTAATAGATTTATAGTATTGACGGTCAACATATTTTGTTCCCTTGATTTTAAGGGAAGTTTGTAACTCGTCAGAAACTGGAAACCTATTGGTTCAATAGGTTTATTTGAGTAATCTTGTATTAATAGCTCTAAATTTGATCTAATTTTGTAATGGTTCTCGAAATCTAATCTTGATAAAATTGTCTTCTTCTTCTTCTTCAAATTATTGTTAATTCCGTTAGAATGAAACGCTCTCAAATTGGGCATTTGCATAACCTTCCCACCAAACCTTGTACAATACAGACATTGCTTACTGTTGCTTATCCACCAAGACATAGTCATAAGTACCCTCTTTCATGGATCTGCAACAAGCTTGTATACTTCAAGTGATGCCCTTCACCTTATTCGAATTTAATCATAGCTTTATTACCCTCTTTTGTGCTTTGCCGCTGTAAGAAAGAAAAAAAAAATCAGAGATTTGAAAGGATTGGTCTATTTTCTTGTAAACAGCAACTGCTATAGATTGATTCATTTTAGCAAATAGTGTAAGTAAGGAGTAGTACGAATACTCTAGGTGTAGTATAAGATGTCTTTCAACTCTTTCTCTGATTCTTTTTCCAAGAAGTTCCAAGAACTTTCTACCACTGTCTCTCAAAAGACCCAAGAACTGTCTAAGGATCTTCCTGGTTTTGCCCAATCTACTCAACGTTTAGTGCAGGAAAAGTTGGGACAAGTTACTGATATATCTCAATTACCAGCTGAATATTTAGAATTAGAGAAAAAAGTGGACAATATCAAACTAATTCATGAAAATTTTTTACAGATTACTTCTATATATGAGAATGAATCTTATGATTATCCAAAATTTACTAGAGATTCTGTCAATGAATTCTCAAAGACTGTAGCTAATAAATTACAAGATCTATCCCATGCCTCTTCTGCTACTGAAGCTCAAAATATTCTTGTCTCTCCAGGTCCGATTAAAGATCCAAAGACTTTGAATTATGCATTAAGTAAAGCAGCTCTTACCTCTAGTGAAATTGTTAGTAAGACTACTGGTTCTACCCAAGAGGATATTGAATTAGCTTCAAGTCTGTTAGAATTCAGCAACGTTCAAGCTAAATTAGCTCAAGCCAGATTAAAACAAGATAATTTAATTAAAAATAAATTCAATAGGCAATTAAGAGATGATCTTTCTAGCTCTTTGGAAAAAGCTAATAAATGTAGAAAAGAAGTTCAAAACCATAGACTAAGATATGATGTTGCTAGAACTAATTTAATCAATGCTAAACCTGAAAAGGAAGCCTCCCTTAGAGTTCAAATGGAATCTTTAGAAGATCAATTTGCTCAAGCTACTGAGAATGCTACTTTAGTTATGCAAGAAGTTATTGCCAGCGCTAAATTCTTACCAACTCTAAATGAGCTTGCTAAGGCTCAATTAAGTTACTTTGAAGAATCTGCTAAATTAATGAATGAATTCATTGAAAGTACTGCTGATGTTACTGTCAATGGGCCAGAAGATGTAGAGCAATCGACTGATAAATAGTAGAAACAAGTATATATTGTCTCTTTGTTCTGTTCTTTTGTTTCATTACAAGTAAGGTTCTATATATTTAGTAAGTATGTTGTATTCTGTATTTTCCTTTCTTTTTAATATAATTTCTCAGTAATAATTTAATCGATAAGTATAAAAGTAAAGAATTGACCTAATAAATCATTTGACGTGTATATATATATAAAAATATACATATATATATGTGAAGAAAAGAATAGTGATTAAACATTTGAATTCTCTTTAAATCCGTTTAGAATTTGAGGAACTTTAGGAATACCTTCTTCTTCTAAAATCTTTTGAATCTCTTCTTCAAAACCTCTCCGCCATAAATCATGTTTTTCTCCAATGGCATAAGTTAATGTAGTATCCATATAGCCCTCTTCATTTGAGTGTTTTAAGAATTCAATAGCATCTTCAATCAATACTGATTTTCCAACTGATACTGATTCATTTAAACCCGGGTATCTAATATTAACAATATGAATATGGAAATGATAATATGATGGCTGATAATGAATAAAGATTCTTAATTCATCTGCATGGACTGCGTAATTATGGCAAGCAGGAATAACCGATCTAATTTTCGTATTTAATTTCTCTAACCACTTAACATGAATAGGCTTCAAATCTCTTAATGTCTTGATATCTTTCCTGTAAGCAATTGCTACAAGATACAAAGAATCAATATTAACACCATCCCATCTTGTATCTGGTAATACTACAAAACCATCATCGACATCATTTTCATCATAGTCTTTATACACAATACGATCAGCTTCCTTATTTTCATATAGTATACCGTTAACCCAACTCAGTTTGGAAGGAGTGGACATTTCATCAATATATGGTTTAACTATTCTCTTATATATCTCTGGAGTCTCTCTCATCAAATGTAAGTTCTGTTGATCGTATCTTCTAATATGAACATACGTAGCTGGCCATATAAGATTTATCTTTGCAGTTGGATTATTAAATAAATCCTGTTTTATAACTGATACCCCCCAGTAATAAATATCATTAGAAGTTATTTCCCTTAATTCTTGCATACCACCAATACAAGAGTATTGATTTTCACATTGGTAGAAGATTGGAGTATTTCTACCTTCGTCATGGGATGGTCTTCTGACAGTCTGATCGAATATGAAATGAGTCTTTTCCACTGTAATTATCGCATCTTGACCATCGATGAGTCCAAGTAACGATAGTATTTTAGTTTGGGGATTAGAATCGAGAATCCTTGTGAAAGTAAAACGGTCAATGAGACCCTTGAGTTCTTCAGATGATTTATTTAGATTCATCTTCCATACAACTTTTTTTTTTGATAGAATGTACTACAAATCTTTATAACTATATGTTTTCTACTTACAAATTACAATTAAACGTCAAAATAGAAAAGAAGAATTGAAGGAAATATATAACTGATGGATTTTGCAAATTTATCACTGAATCCTTATCACTTTATAACGGTTATCAGGTTGTATGATATGCAAAATAAGGAAACTGCACTAAGCATTATCCACTTTCCTCATCCCCTCACTGGTCTCATCCAGCATCACTTCATTGGGGTAGAATGGCCTTAGCTATCACCAGCAACATCACCATTAGTAGCACCACAGGGGTTGATGCATAGGTGAGTGACAATCCAAAGACCGCAAAGTAAGTTGATTCATTGATCCCTAGCGCCTTCTCATCAGACTTTTGCATCCGGGTAATACTAGAATAAGTTAAGGTGATTGCAGTTCACGTTAGATTTACGTATCTGGGAACAGCGTTGATACCTCCATGTTCTTGATCAGTTCCTCCCACCCTACGTTATATAATTCCCAGAATTCATCTGCTAGTACCTGGGCAGTGTCAGTGCCTGTTTCATTTGGTTGCAGTTCTTGATGCTCTGTCAACGAGGGCTTCTTTGGCGATTGTTCTCTTGGACTTTCAAGTTCTGACTGGTCTGGTATGTTGTCCCTATTCATATTTTTACTTATATTCAGAATATGCTGTTGGTGTGGTGGCTGTATATTAGGGTATTGTGGAAGTCCCATGTTATCAGCATCAGCTTTAGACGATTTGTTAAAAGGCCACAGGGAATCGGTATCACTGTCCGATAAGCTGTGATGGCCTGTTAAATCATGCACTTTTCCAAAGCCTTCCATCATAGAGTTTTTTAAAGAAGAGGCATTGTATCTATCACTTTCATGGTTACTTATCCATAGGGCCTCAGTCTTCTTTCTGTAATCTGATGCATTCTCAACTACAACTCTGGAGACTCTTTCTAATGCCATGACGGTACCAAAATGACAGGATTGAGTTAGGATCGTCTTGAATTCTTCTGTTTTATCATTTGTTAACCATTCATTGAATATCTCCTTGTATTTGCTGACAGTAGACACTAACGATAAGGAACGGGATAAAGGAACTTCTAATGTGTGAATATCCCAGTCAACCTCTTGCAAATCAGTAGAAAGAAAAATACCGTTTTCAAATAACGTTATCTTTAGATACCCAAATGCGTGGTAGAGTGTTAGGCTATTTTTTAAAGTAACCAAACAAGTTCTACTACAAACTGCAAGGTATGGCGTTAATGAAGTACGGCATTTTTCAAATGCTTCAGGAAATCTTTCTTTATCCATCTTGAAACATCTCTTTATAAATTTCACAATAGTCCCAAAAGTAACAAATGACGTTTGTATCGACCTATTTTTCAAATATAAGGATCTCTCATCCAAAATTACAAATGACAAAGCATTGAAACAAGTCATAACATCTAATGCTAGAGTCAATATGCGAATTTCATCAATAGATACATATTCATCACAATTTGGATCAGTAAATCTTCTTAGGGAACCTAATTCTTCTTCAATGAATGCTTTTATGCTTAAGTAATTCTTAATAACATCAGGGTACCCATTTTTATCGTAAAATTCACATATCATTGGTCTGACAATTTTCAAGAGCCTTCTCTGCAAACCAAAAAAAGATTTTTCACTTGCATATTGTCTAAATTCTTTCTTGTTTGATCCTGGTAAAATCTTACTCTTGGGCATTTTTTTAGGTAATCCAAGTTGCATAAACACACTTTGAATCTCTCCGTCCCTTTCAGGATCATCCTCTTCTTCATCAAAATCAGCATACGTGTAACAACTAATACCCAAAGGTCTTCCACAATGTAAGGAAATACGGAAGTCAACATATAGTATCCATGACCACATATTTTCAAGTGTCGTTACACTACCAACAATTGATTCGTGACCAGAATAAAGTTGGCTAATATTTAAATTTAGTCCAAGGGATAATGCTGTACTAGTTAACTGATCGACGATATTAATGACACCAGATTCATCTCCTTCAGAAAGATATGTTTCCCTCCAAAAGTAACACATTAGTAAAAATTGAGCCCTCTCTACAAAGAAAATTTTGTGTGAAGTAAAGCCAGTCAAAGAAGTAAAAAAATGCTGAATAGATTTAGGTTGTTCACCTCTATAATGTGTAAATATCAAAATCATCAATATAACACCTATACCATAATAGTTGTCCTTCGCTTTTGGTATTAATTTAATGATTTTTTCGTCATCATCTTTGGTAATAAATGATTCCTTTAAATCTTTTATTATTTTCTTCCTATCTAAAAACGTATTCATCTCATATAGTTCATTGTTGATAGGTTTAAAAAATTCAATAATCTTTCCCATTATAGTATGCCAAGAGGGTAGATCTAAAAGGATTTTGTCCATCACTGTTAAAGTTACGCCATTTGTTCCGAAATCGGTAAGATTATATTCTGATTTATCCTCTAAAAACTTAAACTCTTCCCCAGCTCTCACAGGATATTTAGCCTTCCAAGCCCGTCTTTCAATTTTTATTTTTGCCCATAATTGTTCATATTTTTCCATATAACCCCAGTTATTTCTCATAATGAAAGTCCTGATAGAAGTCGGGCCATATAGTGTCCTTCTACCAGATGACTTACATTCGAGGTAGTAGTAACTGCGAAAGGGATTTGTAGTCTTCTTATTCTGACTGGATTCCGAGTTGACTGATTGAGAACTATAGTTAGAGCACGCAGTGGTTGTTGATAGATTTGGGCTTGTATGAGTTTCTGCTGATGGTATCTGCGGTGGCGGTGAAGCATTCTTTATGGTCGTTAGAACTTCATCAGAATACAGACACATCTCTAAATTTCTTGACTTACAACTAGAACAGATCGGCTTATGTTGGTCACATTTTAATTTCCTCCTACGACAAAATGCACATGATTTAATCAACTTCTTCTTCTTTGGTTTCCTAATTGACTGTTTGTCATTATCTGATGCTATATTATTCGTGTTCTTACTAAAATTTTCTGATGTGATATTATCAAGCATAACTAGAATTGAGAAAGATATACCTTATTCTCCCCATATATGCCTCTCTCTCGTTTCTTTAAGCTTATAACTGTATGATTGCTTCTCAAGCAAACTGCCTGAGATTCTAGAAACTTTTTTTTTTCATATATATATTTTTAAAGCTTAGGCGGCTTTTTGATATTATTTTTGTTTGTAAACAAGTTATTGAATTGATAAACAAAGAATAAGAAAAGTCACCAAACCACACAACGTCTAATTAAAACACTCATAAAACTTGGTGTTCTATGAATGCATCAGATACTATGGATAAGCACGAGCAAGAGCCACCTAAGGGTCCTGGTAAGACTAATGATGAATTGAATATAACTGTAGCAGTAAGATGTCGAGGAAGAAATCAAAGAGAAATTGATCTTAAAAGTTCAGTTGTAGTAACTGTGCCAGATATCACTGGCACAAATGAAGTATTGGTAAATTCATCAGATGATACTGGTATTACAGGACAAATGAATTCTAGAAAATATACTGTTGATAAAGTGTTTGGTCCAAGTGCAACGCAAACTCTCATATTTGATGAAATCTCGAAGCCTCTATTCAGGGACTTCCTCAAGGGCTATAATTGTACTATGCTGGTTTATGGTATGACCTCTACTGGAAAAACATATACAATGACTGGTGATGAGAAATTGTATAATAGTCAACTAAGTGATGCGGCTGGGATTATACCCAGGATTTTATTCAAGTTATTTGAGACTTTAACAGAACAAAATTTAGACTATGTGGTGAAATGTTCCTTTGTGGAGCTATATAATGAGGAATTGAAGGATCTGCTAGGTGACTCTCATAATAATAGTGGTGATAATAACCAATTTAAAAGGCTAAGAATATTTGATTCTAATTCTAAAGACAGTCGAAGTAACAGTAGAGCCAATTCTAGGACGAACTCGCCCAAAATTACATCGAATAATAGCCAGAGAGCCGATCTTCTGAAGAAGAAACTGATAAATAACAGAAGATCTTCACTAAATAACAACAAAATCAATAATTTAAACAAACTAAGGCCAAATGAAAGGTCAAATACCCTCATCACAGATACTGATGCTGGAAGTCGTGCCAATTATTTTTCTACGATACAAGAACAGGCTCAGAATCAAAATAATGGAATATACATTCAAAATCTTCAAGAATTTCATATTACTTCAGCAAAAGAAGGTATTTCCTTGTTACAGAAAGGATTAAAACATAGACAAGTTGCATCTACCAAAATGAATGATTTTTCTAGTAGATCCCATACAATATTTACGATTACGCTTTTTAGACAGCATGATGGTGATTTGTTTAGAATGTCCAAGATGAATCTTGTAGATTTGGCTGGTTCTGAAAATATAAGTAGATCGGGGGCTTTGAATCAGAGAGCTAAAGAAGCTGGCTCCATTAACCAAAGTCTTTTAACGTTGGGAAGAGTCATTAATTCTTTAGCTGACAAAAATATTCATATACCCTTCAGAGAGTCAAAACTTACTCGACTGTTACAAGATTCTTTGGGTGGAAATACTAAAACGGCACTTATAGCCACTATTTCACCTGCTAAGATTACTTCAGAAGAAACTTGTAGTACTTTAGAATACGCTTCAAAAGCTAAGAATATCAAGAACAAGCCTCAAGTTGGAAGCTCATTTATTAGTAAAGATATTCTTTTGAAGAATGTCACTACAGAATTGGCGAATATTAAAGCTGACCTGCTTTCTACAAAATCGAGGGATGGGATATATATGAGTCATGAACATTATAAAGAGCTTATGAGCGATTTGGATAACTATAAAACAGAGTTAGGTGAATCGAAAAGGATAATAGAGACATTAAAATCTCAAAACGCCACATATCTAAAAGATAAAATGTCCAGTAATGAGGTAAATGAGTTGCAGAGAATAAAAATACAGACAATGGATACTTCAATGAAAAAACTATATGAGAACATAGAAAATCTTAAGGAAGTGGAGAATGACTTAAGGAAAAAAAATATAGCGATTGAAAATGGTAATAGAAATTTAGTCACCATGATTAATGAACTGAAAAATCGAGAAAACTCATTTATCATAAAGTTGGAACTGCTGCTTAATGACGAATTACACTCTCTTCAGAAACAGCTCTTGAAAAAATTGGAAGAAGTAAGATCATATAAAGCTGAAGGAGGTGACGTGACCGTTAAGGATATTCATGGGAACATTAATGTTATCAAGTCAGAAACTGTTGCGATTCTAAATTCAATGAAAAATAATTTTGCAAATGTTTACAAAGACACTGTAGAAAATTTTTTTGGAGAAGTTAGGGATTCTTTTGATTTGATAGGTAATAATTTGCTGTCAATACAAGAGATGGCAAACAAATCTTACTCCTGCATGGCTGAAAATCTTTCGGATATAAGTGAAGAATATAATAATTTCAAACAATATCTAAACGACCAACTCTTTCATAACAACCATGAAGGCCTATTAAACTCTTACATTGAGAAAACAACAAAAGAAGTAGAAGACTCATCGAATAAACTTATTCAAGAATTTCAGACATTAATGACTAACTACTTCCATTCTAATAAAAAGGTAATTGTTAACTCTTTTCTCAATTCAACTTCTGACATTATAGAGAAAGAGCTCAATTTATTCAAACCTAAAAAAGAAAAATGGGAAGAGTCGATAGCTCTTATCAACAGATGTGATTCCATACATAATGAAATGAACGGTAGAATGATTGACTCTTTCGAAGATATGAAAGAGAGGCTTAATAGTTCGTCTCAATGGATAAGTACGAAAGTAGGAAATTTGGATGCTGATCTGAAGAAGTTTGAGAATGTTGAAAAACTTTTTAAAGATAATAAAATGATAGCTAAATCCATAGATGCAATAAAAGCAAATGACAATATAATACAACAAAATATAAGCAAAAGCAATATGTTAACAAACGAATCCATTACTGGTCTAAGGGATTTGGATAACTCGATAAGGACAATATTAAATAACCATGGCAAAGATCATAAACAAGAAGTGGAACAAATTATGAATATTCCTGATAATTCCGTTAGTATGATTACAGGTAAGGAAAATATAACTGGTACTACAACTACGAACAGTTTGACTGGTAAAGAACTTGCCGATCTGGATAATATCTCAAATTCTATTCCAACAGGACCAAGGAAAAGGAGTTTAACTTTAACGGTGGATGATAGAAATCCTAATAATGTCAAGTCTTTTACTAATAAAGTTTCTCGATTGGAATAGAATAAACTCGAACACTGAATATTTATAAGGCAAGTTAAAGTATATATATATATATATATATATATATGTATGTGTGTATGTGTGTTTGTATGTGTACTAATTTTTCTCATACTGTAGCCTTAGCGTGATTTGGTGCAATTATGTATTATCACCTTTCACTAATATAACAACAGAAGAGTGTGCTATTGATGTAAGGACGCAAAAAAAAGAACTAAGTTTCATGAAATATCTTGCCTATAAATTTTTAAAGTTTTAAAGTAATGGAACATACGGTAAACTTTGCTTAATTTCCAATCCTGAATAGAGGCATAGTTTTGTTTAACATTATCTAACTGCAAAAGTTCCTTTGACGTCAAAATGATAAACAATATTCATTAGCCACAATCCATTATCATGCAACACGCCTAAAATATTCCTTCACTGTTATAGGTACTGCTATTTCCATCAGTTAATGTAGCTTTGAGCAATTCTTTCATAAATCATTGTAGCTTAGTCAAAATGAGTATTCTACTATTAGGGACGTTTAATATACTGTATAGATTTTATTTTGGCCCTTTGCGGCTAAATGAAGTGAAGGACGGACGGACGCAGTTACAGCTTATTTTTTCATCTCTCAACATAATAATATGGATTTTAAATTGTTAACATTATTAGTTTGGATAGTCCTGTGGTCTCGCAATGTAACGTCGTTATACTGACAGAGTTTGCAGTGCTTCTTGTACAACTCGACTAGAAACAGAATTACTAGGTATCTATTATCACAGAGTCCTATCAGTGTTTTTGTTGCTTCTTCTTTGGATAGCTTATCTTAATAAAGAGGGTTCTGTCACAATTTCTGGTTTAATTCAATTTAGTTGCCTGAACAGAAAGAATTATCCAAAAAAAGTCTCTCATACACTTCTAGCTTTTTTAGCCTGTTTAGCAGTTAATAATCTTGTATTTACCAATATCATTCAAAATTTCCTCGACCTCTTTTCGAGGTCTCCCTAGTTTAACACATATTCTGTCAAATGTCTCCATATTTTCTAAGCATTTAGACAAAGTTTCTTTTTCCGATTTATTTATTGTAATAACACCCATTTTGCTGGTGGGCTTTTTTTTATTATTTGAAAATCCTAATGCTTCGGAGACCCTTAACTCCTTATCATTCTCGAAAGAAACTTTGGATAGTTTTCGGTATATGGATTTTAGGATTTTATCCCCAGCATCAAAATCAAATTTAATATCAGAAGTGGACAAGAGTAGATTAGAGTCATTGGTTTTCTTTGTCAGAGTTGCAATATTAGTATTCTTATCTTCCTTGGTGATGTGTCTCTTCTCCATTATAGGAATAGAATAGACTCTGTATATAATTTTCTTAATTATGCCAAATTTGATAAACTTTCGGATATCAATATTATTTTCATTAATAGCTTTGAAATGCTTGTGATACCATTCTCTTAAAGTAATTCCATGATTTAATGATCGGTATAAATCGAATAAGACTACCCTTGTAGGCAAAAATCTATGCACATTCTCACTTTTATCATTATTCATACTACTACTTAATAAATGAGAAGATGATGAAAAGGCTCCATCACTCGAGTATGAAGCTTCAGAATCCTTCCTCCAAAAACTAGTTAATGAACTAGGAGACAAAGACAGATTTGCAGAAAAATTGTCAGACGACCTTCTACTTTTCGAGTTAGTATTTTTAATGTCCCGATTCGTAGGATTTTCACTTTCTAATGGCAAACTATCCATTTTTGAGTTACTAGGTAATATAACGTAGGCTTGGCAATCAGAAGCCATTATTGGGTCTGTTAAAAAAAGATTCAGCACACTTGTGGGGGCGTAAATATTAGAAAACTGGAACATGTCCGTAATAATTACACATCGATAGTAAATTAAATGCTTGATACATTCAATAACCAAATTCAAATCACTATCACTTAATTTGGAAATATTCAGTATATTGTTCAAACCATCTATAAAAGGCAGAATACTTAACATGGTAGGATCCCAATTTAGATCAACTATTTTATTGAGATTGACTACAGATAAGGGAACGTCTTCTACAGATAACTGAACAGAAGTTGGAGGTTTTAGAATTGGGAATATCTTTATATCCAATGCATTGGCTTTGTTTATTGGGATTAAACACTCGGAATAGTTGTTTAAATCCTGATATAGCCTCATCAATAAATCATGAACTGAGAATTCGGTTTCATCCAATGTATCGTCTGAATAGTTCTTGATGGCACCTTTTGACAGCAAAATATCACCCTCTGATTTGGAGAGAATTTGATTCTGCTCTTCTAGCACACGAAATAGTTTCCCAATACGTATAATTGCTGCTTCAAAAGGAGATGTCTCACAGTCATACTGAAAGACGAAGACGAAATTGAAACTAAAATAATTTCTGGCGTAAGAAGATGAGAAGACAGTCACAGGGTATGATGCAATTCTGTAATTACCGTATTTGAATGTAAGCAGTTTATGACATAGTTGAGGTTTAGGGATGACATAATTTTTTATTGCGTCAAAGTTTATATTATTATTCTGTAAATTGTCAGGTGGAAACTGATAGCAGACTTTGGAACCTTCTGTAGGATGGAACACCGAATAGAATATTGTATGGATTGGCACAAATCCTTCAAAATTCGCACTCATTACAGTACACTTTTATCTAGCGCACAACGTGATCTACTTCCTTCATCCAGTTGTTTCCATTTGTCATATTCATTAGTTGAAACAATTTTGAATACATCTTTTCAAATGTTACCGCACTTTTTTCCTAATCCAATTTTTATACAAAACACATTATAGTACATATTCTATAACTATACAAGCCAATGCATGTAGCAGATATTTGATAATTATTATTGCAATGCATATTATTCGATGATATTGCCTAGTGAATCATATTTTATCGCACTCTCTTCCACCCCTTCCTCAGTATCTTCATCGCTGTCTTCGTCATCGTCTTCATCCTCACTTGACTCTATGATATTTCCCAAGTTATCATATCTTATCTCTTTCTGAGAATAGTGTTCTGCCTCATGATCATCTTGTCCTTCTTTTTCCTCCTCTTCATCAGTATCATCTAAGCTCAACTTATCTATTCTATTCGTATTACCCATCATCCATAAATCATTTTCTTGTGCCTCTAACTTACGTTGTTGTGTCTCTTTTTCTATCTGCTCCAGCCAATTTTCCTCTGCAACTTTTACAGAATCAGCATCCGTACAAGCCTGATAGACTTCCAACAGCTCTTTATTTATTTCGAGGAACCCTAAACCCCACGAAAAGTGAGAAAGTAATTCAGTTGCCCAGTCCATTCTGCCTACAATGGCAAAGCATGCAGCCAACGCCTCTACACAATTCAGTCTCCATGGTCTACCATAATTGACTTGATTTGCAGCAACTAGATAAGGCAGGAGACGTTCGTGTCTTCCGCCAATCTTGTTAAATGGAACTTCATCTAGCCTAGCCCAGGAACATTCAACAACTGCAGCTCCAAACTCTTCTACAATCTCTTTATCGTCAGGACAAACAACCCCTTTACCATTAGGAGAAACAACAATACCTTGGAATTTCTGACCTACTTTCAATGAAGTTATCAAGCCCATTCTCTCTAGCCTCTTCCCACTACATCTCTTTGGATCGCAATGATCAAAATCCCACATGGCTAGTTTAACTGGAAAAGAGGACTTGCCATCTACTTTATCTCCAAGGGCTCTACCACTTCTCTTCATCTCCATGTTCCGACGGTTATGTCTCGAAGAGTGCCCATTAGCACCACCACGACTATGACTACTTCTTGGCCTATCTTCACTGTTCTTATTCTTACCTTTTGCCATTATAGGGTAATTTGGATATAGTTAACTACTGTTATCTGAAAAGGTGTTATAAAGCTATGTAAAGTATTAAACGGTTGTTCGTTGCGATGAGCATAAAATATTTTTCTAATTTTAAGTCTTCGCTTCTAGCTAAACTTTCTACAATCTATTTTCGACATTTTGAAAGCCATCAATTAGAGGACCATTTCTGAAAAGTATTGAACTTCCGAACTAACATATAATTTATAAGTCTAGGATATTGGAAATATTCAGATGGGATGTATCAACCTAATGTATATTATTCTTCCAGACTGTTGAATCCGCTTTTAGATGCTACATTCAATTGTGAACAGCCTTCGCAATCTCCCTTAAGAAAAGTATTCACTAAAATAAAAGATCAAGAATTTCTTATAGTGGTTCCACCTCTCTTGGCTTTTTTAGAAGATAGTGATATTAGACACAAGCATTATTTGCATGATTTATGTTATAAAGATCCGAATTTTATTTCGTCATATATATTGATACCAAGCGTACCCAAAGATTCAACTTTAACTCCAAATAACTCAAATGATAAAAAAGTTGATACAAATAATGTGCGTTCAGATCTATATTTTGAAACATTGAATGGTAAGAAGGTGAGATTGAGAATATCTCGTGAAAAGAAATACTTAACCATATCTAATAATGGTTTGACGCCCACCAACAGGTATAAAGTTCTAAAAATAAAGCAGTTTAATAATTATAATGATTTCTTCCAAAATTCACAGTATACATTATTATTTATAGATGGTCTATTATCGGATAATTATGAAGTAACACGTTGGTGGAGCTCAAATTCCTTAATCAACCCTTATAATAATGAAAATTTAACGACATCATCAGAGCTCCCAAAAAGAGATAGGATCTCCTTTGAAACCTTATTGAGTTCTCATTCAGAATGGAATAAAAGATTTAGTCGTATTTTTGAAGATTTTCGGATTCTTATCAGTAAGGATAATGTTACAATGGATGAAGTTATATCAAATTTTCGAAATATTATTTGCAAAACTTACAATGCTATGAAAGTAGACGCTGTATTCAAGAGTACTCCAAAATTACTTGAACTTATACAGGAACATACCGAATTGAATCTATACGATGACATTTGGAAGAAGATAATTGCTCATATTGGCGATACTGGTAAGGAACCAAATGATGATGATGTGCTTGTATCCAAATATATTTCAATACATCAATTAGACACCTACTTCTACAGTCAACAATTCGATAAATTCTCTCTCAGTTACATTACCCAAGCGGAGAAGAATATGGTAAATGCCATCGAAATATTGCGCAAAATTACGCTCACTCGTACTTATAGGGAAAAGGCTGCCAATCTCATCGAAACTTTGCAGGTCCTTTCTGCTGCTCTTTCAAATCCTTTCCCTGGAGTGACAGATGATGAAAAGGAGACTCCAATCGATGCGGACACATTAATGGGTTTACTCGTTTTGATCGTTTTAAGGAATAGAGTACGCCACTTACGCTGTCATTTGTTTTATTTACAAAACTTCTATAATGAGGATAATCCTCCAAGCTTTGGATTATCAGCTTACTCGATATCTACCTTAGAAGCCGTCATTTTTTATATCGATTCAATAAAGAATGATTCTGCAAAACACGAAAAGCTAAGAATATCGTGTCATACTAACAAGGCTCTATTAACATTATTGAATGGGGATCAGGAAATTGAAAAAGTAGAAAAAATAGATAATCTGAAAACAAGCCTAAGGTTTAGAAATGCTAACGGTGAATCTGCGATAGCGCTTTCTATAATTAACTCCCAAAATAATGCATTATTATATCTACTCAATAACTATGGAAGCGAGTTTCCTGTGGAAGACATACTAGATGATGAGTCCGTAGATGGTAGTAGTTTGTTACTGCAATCCATAAAATGTGGGAATAACGAGGCCGCCAGCATTTTAATTGAATATGTATTGAGAACCTGCAATGACAGTGAAATTGCTGCATATATTGCAAAACCAGATAAATACAATAGAAACGTTGGACATTATCTTACTAATCAGAGAGAGATACTATCAAAGATTGGGTCTTATATCCAATGGGATATGAAAGACTCAATGTCTCTCCAGACACCTATATTTGCTCTTTTTAGAGGATATGACCAACCTTCTACTTATAACAGTATAATTTCTAAATCTTTTACTTTTGCAAATAAGTGGTATCAAGAGCAAAGACACACATTTTTCGACTTTAACGATCATGAAGATATAAGAGGAAACACCTTGTTACACGTGTTACCAAACGATATTTCTCTTTTGCTAAATATTCCAGAAAAGGAATCGAACCTAGACATTAATAGGTCAAATAAGGCAGGTTATACGCCTTTAATGATATTTTGTAAGTATAATAGGTTAGATAATGTGCGAGTAGTATTGAGAGACAAGAGATTAATATTTGAAGACATCGAAATTAATAATGGCATTTCCTGCTTTGATCTTGCAAAGGAGCACTCTTTGATTTTGAATGAGTTAGGTAGGTATGCGATTATTAACAAGGCTTGTTTTCAGAAGGTGTTTTTTCATTCTTTCAAAGTGTTTAAATATAATAAATTAATGATTAAAGCGGCATTGTTGAAGGAAGATGGAACTGTGGAAACCATAACATTTAATATGAAGATCATAAAACAATTTTTGAGGGCTTTGATTAGGATATTTCCAATGACATTTTTACCCTTAGAGAAATTTTTACACGACTTTAAATCGCACCTAAAAGATAGGTCTAACTTAAAAGGTCTTAATAATCTTAGTTATAGAAGAAAGATTGTCCACTGTCTTACTGTCAGTATGAATGTAATAATAAGATATGGTTTGATTTCTTCAACCGAAATTTTAAACGATGCATTACTCCTCGATTCGTGGATAAGATCAAGTAAATCCAATGTGGTTGCTAAGAGGAACAGAAACCTACCAGTTAGAAATCTAGAACCTGAAGAGATCAATGTAATTCAGAATTTTTTGAAGTTCAATCTTCACGAGATAACTAATACAAAGAATACTATAAAAACACTAAAAAAATTAGGCATCATAGTAGATACGAAATCCGCTGACTTATCTGATTCGATTGAGACTTTTGGAATAATCAGAGATAAGTTTGCAAATTTGCAAAGAATCGACCTTTACCCTAGTTCTACTGAGTATTTTAAACTAAGTGATAATATCATTCAAAGTTTTGAATATCTGGAAAATTGTTGTGATAATTTATACAGGAACATTAATCATTTACTCTCTAGTAATATTCCTGAATGGTGGAGATATTATGGAGAGTTGCTCGAGCTTCACAAAATTGCATCAAAGAACTTTCCTCATCGCGGAGGTAATGAGATACATCGTACTAACGGTAATAATTACAGCGACACAAAAAACAACAAAACTTTAATAGGTAATTTTCTGGAGAGTAAGAAATCGAAATCAGAAAAGAAATTGCAGAGTCAAATTTTAGATATATCCAACAAGATAGAGAACTTGAATAATGAAATTAGAATGTATCACGAGTTTCTTGCCGAAGAACTCAGTCGTTTTATGAAGTTCAAGAGCGATTTCATTGTTGAAGGTATAATTGAGTCCATTGTCAATGATAGTATAGTACATCTGAAAAAGAATCTTTTAAGGATGTCAAATGCAGGGGCAAAACTGCAGCGTTGTGAGAGACGATAAGAAAATGAATGAAGCATCTTTTAGGTGCTGTACTATATGTAAGCATTTATGTAAGCATTTTTATTTATTCTATAGCATGATTCAAAAACTAATTATCAATATCCATTTAGCATCTTCATTGATTATGAGATATTCAGATATTTATTGGGGCTCTAATCATAGATATTTTTTTATGTAATATATTTTATATTGATGTATACCAGAAGGGTGTATCTCCTAATATATATGTTTACTGTGGGTTCCCGTTTTCATTATTAGGGTTACCGCCAAAAAAGCTGTTTGCCATATTTTTGATATCAGGATTGTTCATCATAGAACTGAAATCTGGAGAACCTCCAGAAGAAAAGCTTTCAGCCATTTGTCTTAGAGCAGGATTCTGCATCATTGATTGAAGTTTTTGCATAGAGTTTGGATCTTGCATCATTTGTTGAGCTGCTTGCATTACTTGAGGGTTGTTTAGGAGACCACCTAAACCACCACCTAGAAGTGAAGACATATCAGGCATACCACCCATATTACCCATGCCTGCAGCTGGATTAGTATCAGCATCTGGTGTAGAGTCCTTCTTTGTAGAAATATCAACGTTACTATTAGAAGAGTCTGAAGTTAAAGATTCTTCAATTTTTTTTTTAGCGGTTTCATAATCTCTCTTTAACACATCAGTAGCTTTATCACCTTCAATATCTAGTGCTTTCTTATAGTTTTCAACAGCTTCTTCTGGTTTATTTAGAGCATATTTAGCAAATCCCAACCTTGAGTAACCTTTAGAATAAGTTGGGTCAGCCTTAATGGCAGCTTCAGCGTCTTCACAAGCTTTTTCAAACTCTTTCACAGAAGAATGAGCAGCAGCTCTGTTAGAGTAATATATAGCCTTTGGTGAAATATCAATTGCAGCAGAATATTTCTTGATAGCTAGATCAAAATCTTTCATTGCCATTGCCTTGTTACCTTCGAGCTTCAATTGCTCAGCGGTTGTTTCAGTTTCATCAACTTCTACTGGAACATTAACTGTAACATCTTCTGAGTCTCTTGAAGTGTCGGAAATAGAAGAGGCATCAGCAAGTAAGGCATCTAATGATTTACCATTGTATTTCTTCTTTATAACAGTGGAAACGGAGTCTCTTTCGACCTCAAAGGCGTCACTAATACAATCGATGGCAACGTTCAAAGAATCCGCAGCATCTTCTGAAACGGATTTCTTTTCAATAATTTGATTGAAATAATCGATGATAAGAGAGGCAACTTCTTTATTGGATGCGGACATAATTTAAAATAGGATCTGTTACTTTCATATTATTACATAAAATAATAATTTTTTTAGTAGACAATTTGTTGATAAAACTAAAAATTCAATTATAAGCTTTCTTGAAATAAGAAAAAAAATAATATCACACCTTCCACCTAATCAAGACAGAAGTCAAAAGAAAAATTCATAATTTCTACCAAGTTCCAAACTGGCAAAAAATACAATCTTCCCCGCCAGGACTCGAACCTGGAATCTTCTGGTTCGTAGCCAGACGCCGTGACCATTGGGCCACGAGGAATAAGATTTTCAAATTTTTTGAATTTTATGTTATTGAAAAAATACCTTTTATATCACGAGACTGCTTACAATTTATCTTTCTCTTTGCTATAACCTCGGAGTTCACGGAGCTCTTGGTGTTGATAAGCGATCTTGCTTATTAGTGAAAAAAAAAAATACTTTAAATCTAACAAGTTTAGGTTTTTCTTATAACTTGAACTATTTGTTTATTATTTCTAGATTCTTAGGGTTTTTTGTTAATTGTAAATGAAATATATAAAATATTTTTGAACTACTTAAATGTAAATGAAATTATAACAAAATCACTGCTTGTTGAACAGAAAAGCTCCATTTTATGTTTTATATATCTCCATCAACTGTATTGACATTGACTATTAATTTTTCTAGAAGCTTAATTTACATATATTGATTACTCTAAACAGACTGATTGGGAGAAAAAAAGGAAGCTGACAAGATGCTACTATAATATTACAAAATGGAGAGAAAGGAAGAAGTACTACAGTAATTAATAAAGAAGGACAAAAGAAATATGGATATGTTAATTGGATTTATTGAAGGTTTTCATGAAAGAGGTGAGATGACTGAATTTTGAATATCATTGTGTTTTTTGTATGACATAGAAAAATTGAAGTTCAGACTTTGTAACTAGCTTGTTTTATACTCTAGTATCCTACAATTTTTCTCTTTTATTGTCTACTTCTCACACATTTATCCTCTCATCAGAGTTTCTTTATCGTCCCGAATCTAAGCGCTGACTTTTATTTTTTTTACCTCTTTTTGCAAATACTTACTGTATCTAAAGGCTGCATTGTTTTATTGTTTACTTTGAAACACAAAAATACCATATAGATTTGCAATTACATTTTAAAGCTATTATTTTATTTATTGTCTGATTGGAATACGATGGAACTTATCATTAGAAAGATTAGTTTATATTATCTAAGTACATCAATATTTACTACTAGTAGTACTGAATCAAGCTTTGATGCGGACATTAGACTCATAACATGATACTACTCAAATAAATTTGTTATACGTTTAATATATTTATTTTATATGGATTATTTTACAAATTTAAGACAATACTATTTTATTTCCCTGAAACAAATGAAAGCACTGGCTAGCAACTAAAGAAACTTATAGCATACTAACGTTACAACATTCATTACCATATACTTAGAAATACCTTTTGTTTACTACAAGAGAGAAAGCTATTCATAGTCTTTTATAGTGAGAAACATCCTTTTGCGTTTTCTTCCGCTCCATTTATAAGCAGGCCTTCATAAAGTTTGAAAGTAGTACAGAAAAGTCATCTACTTCCCATTATATAATTTCATTGCATCATCTTCAGTTATCCCTGAAGCGATATCAGATTTCCATTCATTAGCACCTTCAAATCCATTAATCCCAAGTCTATAGTCATCAAAAGCCATCATTAAATCCTCCCTATCAGTGTCAACAAACGGACCCTGTTGTACTAAAGGTTGCAATAATACCTCACCAGCTATTATAACAAATTCTGTCTCTTTTGAAGCTGCCTGACCTTCGATTGTATTACCATCATTATTGAAGAAAACGGCAGTGTTCTTCTTGAACACCTTCTCATCAATTAAAACCGATCCCTTCATAACATAAATGAAAGCGTTAAAATTTTCAGGAATATTTTGGATAAAATCTGTCCCAGCTTTGGTAGAGAGGAAGTGGTAAAATTGAATTGAAGTATATGCCAAACTATGTAGTGATTGAACTCCATACGAAGTCCCGCTTATCACACGAACTTCCAAATTTTCGTTAGGCCTAGCAATTGGAATTTCAGCAGCTCTCAAATTTCTATACCTTGGCTCACAATTTTTTAATTCCTTTGGAAGGTTTACCCATAATTGTAATCCGAGACAAGGTTGATTATCGTTCATTGTTACAGGCATTTCTGAATGGACAATCCCCCTACCAGCGGTCATAAATTGTAGATCCCCTGGAAGTAAAACACCTTTACTACCGGTAATATCTTCATGGGCTATCATACCGCTTAGAACATAGGTAATAGTCTCTTGACCATGATGTGGATGATCCGGAAATCCTGCAGGCGCTGTTACATTGAAATCATCCAACATAAGAAAGGGAGAAAACACTCTCTGATGGTGTGAACCCACTGATCTTCTTACCAGAGCATTCATCCCTTCGTCTTGAATTTCCGGTATGAAGAAGTTAGAAATCGAGCGTGGCTTTATATCTTTATCCATTGATTCTTTGTCATCATTCATTTGTAATAAATTTGCTTCCTTTTTCCAAGTACCAAGCAAACCCCTTTGAATAACAAAACAACACAATAAAATAACTAAACCAACTACTTTGTAGCGGGTGGTATTGTAAAATGTATCAATTCTAGCTTTATTGACTTTACTATCCTCTTTAGAACTTTTAACCAAATGTTCCTTGATCTTTTCCTGTACCATCTGCAAATATAGTTATTGGATATTTGGAAAATATAGGACTATTGAAGGTAGATTGATTTAATCAGATACAGTTAAAGATATTATTTTTCTACTCTTTTTTGTACTTGATAATTAAGTAAGATATTCCTAACTTTCCCAAGTAAAAAAAGAAAAACAACGTACTTGTCAAAAGCGATCTTACTAATAAATATAGCTTAATAAATTATTACAAATGAAACATCGTATCCGTTCAAAAAAGTCATCGGGGAGAGCATCTTATTGAATCAAAGCCCGTACATACAGTCGAAGTACAACTTCTTGGTATATTAGATCAACCGTTGTTGTAATCGTCCTCTTGCGATAGTAAATGTCATGCTAATTAGTATGATAATATTATGTGAGACGTATATGATGATACTGGGGTACTTGGAAGTTGAATTTTCATATTGAGTCCCATTTTGGGTCACTAAGAAGAAAGAACGATTCACCAGGACAAAAGACAACAGTTATCAAGGATTGCCAATTCGTAGACGCTACACAGAGGAGAGAGTGTAGGTACCGTTTATATCAGAAATTATGTCAACGAGAAAGAAAAATATTTTGAAAGTAATAATTCTAGGGGATTCAGGTGTAGGAAAAACATCGTTAATGCATCGCTATGTTAATGATAAATATTCACAACAATATAAAGCCACTATTGGAGCAGACTTTTTAACCAAGGAAGTTAATGTTGATGATGATAAACTAGCTACAATGCAAGTGTGGGATACTGCGGGTCAGGAGAGATTTCAATCATTAGGTGTTGCATTTTATAGAGGTGCAGATTGCTGTGTTCTTGTATATGATGTAACAAATGCTAAATCTTTTGAAAATATAAAATCATGGAGGGATGAATTCCTTGTTCATGCCAATGTTTCTTCGCCAGAAACTTTCCCTTTCGTTATTTTAGGAAATAAAGTTGATGTTGAAGACAACAAAAAAGTTGTAAATGCAAAATCAGCTCAAGAGATGGCTAAATCACTGGGAAATTTACCAGTATTCTTTACAAGTGCGAAAAGCGCAATAAACGTCGATATGGCATTCCAAGAAATCGCTCGTAGTGCTCTACAACAAAATCAAAATGATGCTGACGCATTTGAGGAAGATTTTAATGATGCTATTAATATTCAATTAGATGGAGAATCCAATTCTTGTAGCTGCTGAAGCATATATTGTCCTAAAATATCCTTTCTCTTCCTCAATTATTTGTGTAGTCACTAAATTCCATCAATTTAAAAATCATATATGAAATATTTCAAAGAAACCTATGTTACAATATATATATATATATATATATATATCTATATAAATGAATGTATTATACTTTATTAGTATATGCAGAATTCAAGTAGATAATAATCGTAGTCATCATTTCTTGAACGATACGTTCTTACCCTTCGTACCGGATCTCGTCTTCTTTGCAGCTTTAGGACCCTCATTCGCAACAGAATATGGATCAAATTTTCTTTTCTTTGAATTGTTCTTACTTGTCTTCTTTTTACCTGTAAGCACTTTATCGAGTTTGCTATAGTCAACAATCTCCTTTTCAACTTTGTCATCATTCTTCTTTCTAGATCCCATTCTATTATTGACCTTCCTCAAAACAATAATTTCTTCGTCATCAATAGTTTCTTGGACTGGTTTCACCTCTTCTATAGCATTATCATTTTCAGTCTTGTTGCCTGTATTAGGAGTATCCAAAACCTGCGTAATTTCAACAGGAATCTCATATTCCAAATCATTGTACAGTGCCATTTCTTCCTTTAACTTATTATTTCTCTCTTCAATTTCCTCCTTGCCAATATATATTCTCTTTTTACCTTTATAGTTTACAATACTTTGTACATTACCTATACTTCCAAAATAAGAAGATTTTTCCAATTCAGTATTGCCCATTTTAGACCCAGCACTCTTCTTGGATAACAGAATGAAGTATTTTTCAGCTTCCCTTATCTGATCTAGTGATAACTTAGCACTTGAGGTACCCTTGTTGCTATTTTGGTTAATTCCAGTTGAAGTAACCTTAGTATTATCAACGGACATAACAAATTTCTTGATAATGTTGGCAAGAATCTTTGAGTTTGAACGAACGTAATCAGTGACTGTTTCACCTACAGATATCACACCTGCCGGGTCAATTGGGGTGTACGCAACCAACGAAGCTATCTCTTGATTTGGCATGATATATCTTGGAGATTCATCATCTCTTCTAGCAATAGTATCTCTCCACTCATACAACTCTCTAAATAGGGATCCCTTATTAGCTGGAACGTTATACCTGTACATCATAGTCTTCCACGGACTTTCTTTATCAAGTGGTGGGTAGACATTTGGAGATAATAGCTTAGGTCTATATGCAGGATATTCAAACCTTCTCTTGGCTACATCTCTTGAATCATGTAAAACACCAGCAAGTTTGTTACTTTCGATTAGCTTATTTCTCAATTGATCATAGATGTTTAATAGAAAATGTGTGTCAGCTCTGGCATAGGTTGTCATGGGCTTCGATAATGGTCTCCTTCTCCAATCAGCAAGTTGATACTTCTTGGAGGTTTTAAAGTTTGCATAGTGTTCCAACAGATATGCCAAACTATGTTTTGGAAATCCAAGCGCTCTAGAAGCATGGTAAGTATCAAAAAGACTGACAACATAGAGTCCTAAATCCCTTTGTAACCAAATGATATCCATGAACGCCCCATGAAATACTTTAACAATTTTAGGGTCAGTAAATATTTCATTCAAAAGGGATAAATCATCTCTTAAAGAAAGAGTGTCCACCAAATAGTCGCGTTCCCTGGTACTGATTTGCATCAAACATAAGATACCAAAATAAGATCTGAAGTCGTGATGTTCCAGATCTACGGCTAGCTCAGTCTGAGCTTTTAAATGTTCTACCATCTCCTTAAGACTATCCTTGGAATCGACCCAAATAGCCTCATTGTCTTCCCATGAAGAAGGAGGAATTGGGTCTCTCATTTCCAGTATAGATGCAGGGAATTCTTGTTTACTAATTTCAAAATCATAAGGATTTTCATAATGTTCAGGAATATCTTCAACGGCAGGAACTAGTTGAAGACATTCGGATAGTGGCTTTAATGCATGCGGTTTAGATTTCAATAATGGAACAAATGGATGGGATTCACTATTATCTACTATCTTGGAAAAGTTTAACTGTGGCTTTTCAATTCGCCTTAATACTTTTCTATCTTCTACAGAGCCCTCATTCATATAATGTAGGTCGTTCTGGATATTTGAGGATTTAGAGTTCTTACTCAAAAGATCAAGAGATCGATCAGATTTTTCAAATAAACTATCAACAATATTTTCCATATCTTTCCAAGAATTTTCTAAGTCATCCTTATCTAGTTTGAGAGGCTCATTATTTTCATCAATAGCTAGTAAAATTTGGTTGATTAGTCCATTTAAATCTTTTGTTACTGAGTTTACAGAGCTGGAAATATCTCTGTCCAGATTCTTATAAAAGGAGACATCCTGAGCAGTTAAAGCCGAGGAAGCACGAACAACGTCAATAACACTAGAGAGAATACTCTTTTCAGCAGTTTCGGGCTTCATTATAATGCTTTTCTAAGGTTAATGATCCTTTCAGATGGCTTTATCAGAGTGATGAGTTAGGCATCTCTCCTCCATAAAATTTAAATTTTTTTTCTAAGGCCCGACCACTTTTTACCAAAAAATTTTCTCATATAATAAACGTTTAAAAGACTAATACCGAGCAGTTGCATTGCCAATATTATACATTTCTTCCAACAAAATAAACATTTAATAAAATCATTTTAACGAATGACTGCAATTTACATGATTGTATTTACTGATATTTTTAAAATGGGACACAAGTCTTCAAACATACACTTTTCAAACAACGCTAATGTTTAAAACTATATCACGTGCATTTTTATAAATTTAGTTTTTTAATTTATATAACATTCACTTTTAGGTTGTGCACTGTTACCGAAACTAGGTTTTACATACTTAGTTTTGTTTTATTAAAATGTTATGGAATCAACTTAATGTAGTTAATACTGCTCAATAAATTGCATCTTCAGCGCAGTCCAATGTAGATATCAATGTTTTTGTACCAAATGTAGTAACTAACTAACAATCTATTACTATTTTAGTGTTTATAGTGCCACTGACTGAATGTATAAATGAGGAACAACTTGCTTTACTCAAAGATTAACCATGCATTTACATTATATCGATTTTCTTAGGTGGTGACAACTCTCTTTAAAGAGGGCACTATTTGATATGCAATGGTTATTTGACATTTTCAAGATTTTCCTTACGATACCATTCGGTAGGGGAAATCAGTGTATGTTTTAGGGAAGTAGTGCCATTTCACATATCTCTTGTGTATTGTACAATGGAGCAGCCATATCGTGATCAGAAATATAAACAATCCTGATACTATGAACTAGGTTGCCAAGATTAAAAACTGCGAAAGTGAATTTAGCAATAAACTACATAGTAAGGATGGTCTTAAACGCTCGAAGGGTAGTAGCATTATGCTGTGCCAAGATAGTAACAGTTCCTTAAAAGTAATTCCCGCCCTTATAAGTGTTGCAATCTAGAAAATACTATATGACACGCATAAACAAAAATTGTGATAAGGTAACGTTTTGCCAAATAGGTTTGGCACCATCTATGATACTATGATACTATGACAGTTGAGATGACTCTACTTCGATAATCCTAATGTTATGTTTATCCTTTCCCAAGATTAGATATGGTAAAGGCTATACAAAAGTGTATCGGAAAGAACGAAAGCTCATATGCTTTTTTTTGCCTTGTCAATAGTATACATGGTAGAGCTAAAGGGATATGTATAACAAAGTAATTTATGCTACAATGGGGCCCTTTTAAAATAAAATTTTGTTGCATGCAATCACTTCTAAATTTCAATACTTACGTGCCTTAAGTTGCTTAATACTCCATGAAATACTTTGCAGGAACTATGTCGTCGGAAGGTGTTCTTAGAATAATATGTAGGATAGTTCACACTTTTTGAAGGTTTAAGCTTCCTTCTCTCGACTGGTAAACCTATAATGGCTTTAATGTAAGATGGTACTGAATAGCTTTGATTTATGTGCCTATATGTATTGATTTATCATCACACATTACAGCAGTCACTTAACGGCATTTAAGCCTCTGCTACTAATGTTCTTTAGAGAACGTGTAACTGTTAAATTTTTTCAAAAGACTAATCAAGTTAATAAGCGCTATGATTTATTAGTTGATGGGTTGGAAACTCAAAGAAAACTTCTTACATTACTAAATATAATGAATCTAAACGATATACTTCAATAATTAACTCGTTAAAATTCTAATAAGAGAAAGGGTAAATATAGATTGCGGTGGTTGTCTGAGTTATAAGGAAGTATGTATTTAGGAAGTTAAATCTCGATCTGTAGTGTGTAATTTTCTATATGCTGTATAATAACTTATGTAATTTATTTCGTTTAAACCGGGAAAATACTAATTTAGTATGTAAAGAGATGATATAACGGGTGAATTGGTAAGCTTTACTCATTCAAGGTACTGCAGTAAAATATAGCATATTACAAAAGTTCCTTATTTGCGTAGCTTGTTATTATTTTAGGACAGAATTAATAATACTATATTAAAGCAAACTTTTTGTTAATCATATCATGTGAACTTAACTAAGTCGCTCTAGTACTTATTACGAAGGTATAATTGCTTTGTAGTAGTTTTCGAGAAAATCTGAATGTGAAAATAATTACTAAACGGTGATTACTAGATAAGAGGTTACACGATACATAATGTGAAGTTCTTTACTACGAGCGTGATGTTAAACTTACTTAGAAAAGTAAACCAAGCACACTCAACTCATAAGATCCTCCATATTTCTTCTACTTGACAAAAAATCTTCAGAACGAAGAAAATATCAAAGTAGTATTCATATAAACTCTTTCAAAACGAAAGAAAATGAATCCGAAACATTTTTAATTTTCCAAAACTGTAACAGACATTTCTGTACTATAAAAGGTGTCAACCAATAAATAAATTACCAGTAATTGACTTAGAAACATCCTGACAAAGAGTTTTGGGTGGTCTTCAGATTCGCAAAACTGCTAACTAGCTAAAAATCTAAATGTAGTTAGAGATGAATAAAATATATTTTATGTCGACAGACATAATACAATGCATACAAAAAAGTATCAATTATAGGAAAAATAAATTTTATCTCCCTCTAATTCAATATTCAATAAAAGCCCTAAATTGCTAATATTTGTCGGTCGCTTTAGATCTAGATTAGTAAGGATACGAAACTGAAAACTTTATCAGACATAAGCCATATCTTTAAAAAGCCAAACTTGGAATAAATTATTTGAAGTCTTTTTTATATGAAAATTTTTTTATGAAAACTTCATGTGGAAAATATTCAACATAAAAACATGTTACCCGAATGATAATACTGGCATACAAATTTCTGGGGCTATCTAGCTTCTCTTATATGTACTATCTATATCTAATATCCCCAAGGTGTTTGAGGCAGTCAACAATTTCCTATTCCAAGACAGCTTATAGCTCAGCACGGGCTGATATACCTTATCATGTTGTGTTCCTAAGAGGGATGGAATAGTGAATATCTTCTCAATCTTTCTTTGGGGGATATCACATGTTAGGAATTGCAATGGCTTGAGACTTTATAATATTCATTTTAGCTAAACTGGGCTTTTTATCTGTATTAATAATTATCTTGTATTTTGTTGAACACCGGAATAAGATATTCGGGCATAGGAAATAAGTGATCCAGTTGATATAAAAACTTGAAAAGCTTTCGAATAGTAACAACTGTATCCCTATAGAAGAGCTAGAAAAATCTCATGCTGACTGGTAGATCTTACACATTTTAACATGCCAGATATTGTGAAAAAGAGAGGAAATACCAATGTGTATAGGGAAAAAGAAATCGCTATTGTAAAGGAAACTGTACGGAAGACTGATGATGGTGCGTCTAAAGAAACTAAAAGGATATATATAAGGAAACTCTACGCCTGGGACGAAATACCAGAATGGCAAAAGGACAATGAACATATTCTTAGCGGTTATGTTCGCGAGACCAATAACTTTTGGCAATGTTTCAAGAGTCTATTCTATCTTCATAATGAGTCGGTAAATGTTTATTCCCATTTAATTCCAGCAGTCTGCTTTCTAATTACACTCTTATTCAATAAGTATATTATTCAAGAGTTTGAGACAACTTCGCTCTATGATTATCTCTTTATTGATTTATTTTTCTTTGGTGCTTTTACTTGTCTTATTTTGAGCAGTATGTTCCATTGTTTCAAGAGTCATTCCTTAAATATTGCAGTATTTGGTAACAAATTGGATTATTTAGGAATTGTAGTACTAATCGTTACTTCAATGATTAGTATACTATACTACGGCTTTTATGACAGCTCCAGAATGTTTTATACTTTTAGCTTAATAACTTTCATCTTTGGAACTGCCTGTGCCGTAGTATCATTGGATAATACCTTTCGTACTAGAGAGTGGAGACCTTATAGGGCAGCGTTATTTGTTGCATTTGGTTTATCAGCTATTTTACCGATATTGGCTGGTATTGTGTACTATGGAATGAGAGAAACGTGGATTAGGGTACAGCTAAAATGGGTAATATTGGAAGGATTCTTCTACATATTTGGCGCTTTCCTTTACGGTGTAAGGTTTCCAGAAAGGAATAAGCCAGGGAACTATGATATATGGGGTCATTCTCATCAAATCTTTCATGTATTAGTTGTTATCGCAGCACTATGTCATTTAAAGGGTTTATTAGGAGGATACTCGTACGTTCATTCGAATATTTTGAATAGTTCAGTACTTACTGATATATAATCTGTTTATATTAAGTAAGTTCCTTTTATGATAAATAGAATATAGATTACTAGGTTAAACACAATTCTTTCCTTTCTTTAAATTCAATAAAAGTATATGTTATGGAAAACTTTTAGCACTTTCAGTTAAAAGATAAAAAAAAAATAAGCTGAAAATAATAAAAGATAGGAAAAGCGTAAGATTTAAGTAATTGATAAAATGGTATATTAAAGAAAATTGACTCAGAATATATATATATATATAATAACTGTTTAAAAAATTATTATTTCTTGCAGTATTGAAAAGACTTAAATTTGGTCAATTCTGACAATCGAAGATTTTTGCTTTAAACCTTCTTTTATTAATGCTAATTTTTCTGGGAAATTACTTTCAGGATAATCTGGAATGTTCCCCATTTTTAAGACTTCTACTAATGGATAAGTGAAACTTTCGTGTGAAGGTGAGATATAAGTAACTAGTTTCCCACTTTCAGAAATAGCTAATTTATGATGATCTTTGAAATTGAATTGGAAAGTTCCATCACTTAATTCAAACATGACAAATTGTTTATATCTTGTATATCTCCTTAAGAAGACATCATCTTTATGATATTCTTCTCTTCCAAAGTTTGAAACTCTGCTTAGATTAGCCTTCATATATTTAGAGAAAAAATCCACTACCTCTAGATATCTTGTTAATTCCTTTGGTTTTTCATCCAAGAGATAGTGACTTGCAATCCAACCTTCTCTATTATCATAGCTAATATACCAAAATTCTTCTGCATCAGCTAACCTTAACACTGTTGTTCCGTTATTAAAGAGTACCCCAATGTCATCAGTAGATAATTGATATGAAAAACCATGCTTATTTGAATAATCAACCCATTTAGTTACAATCATTGGGTGTTTGACCTTTGGTAATCTTGATGGCGGTAAACCACCCATTTTTTTTTGTGCTTCTGCTTCCAATATACCATTTAAGGTGAGGTGACATTCACTTGCTAAGATTCTAAGTGATATTTCTGATTTAATTACATTTGTAGATGTTGCCACAAGAGATTTTTTTATTGTTTCTTGTTGCGCTCTACGAATTCTTGCTTGACGTGCCAATTCATTTAACTTCCTTTGAGACTCTACATCAATAACTTCTTTATATTTATTTTTGGTCCCACCAGGGGACAATGAATTAGGTAATATTGTGGTGACTGATGAATATTTCTGCCCAGACATAATATTTCTTGCTGTTGTTGTCGTAGTTCCATTCTCTTTGTAATAAAGCTCCTGATTATTATTTATATTTCCATCAGCAGCGGAAACAGAATAATTAGAATTGTTATTTCTACCTTTTTCCTTATTAGGGTTTTCTAATAACCCACTCTGTTCAAGACAATTTCTAAAATTAATAAAAGATTCTTTAGGAGAGATGGTAATTTCGTAATTTGGTACTTCTGTCATTATTGTATTCTTAGTTGAGGGAGGAAAACACTCTCTGAACCAAACATAGTCCATTATTTCCATAATTGAAGGTCTTTCTAATGGATCTATCGATAAAATATCATGTATTAGTACTTTTGCTTCATTTGAAATATATTTATCATTTGGGAAAGAAAAATCTCTAGTCTTGATTCTCTCATAAATTGTATTGACTTCCTTTGATTGGAAAGGCGGTTTACCAATTAGTAGCGCGTAGATCATTACACCAATTGACCATATATCGACTTCATAAGAGTGACCAGTATGTTTTCCCATAAGAACTTCTGGGGCGATATAGTTGGGCGTACCACAAACTGTATATTTACGTTCTCTATCATTAGCTAGGGATGCAGCTAGACCGAAATCACCAATTTTTAGATTATAGTCTTTATCAAAAAATATGTTACCTAGTTTTAAATCCCTATGAATAATTTTTCTTGAATGCATATACTTGATAGCACCACAAATTTGTGTAGTGAAAAGTCTAACTTCTGGTTCAGTTAAATTTTTCCTCTTTTTCAATAGATCCATTAAGGAGCCATTAGGGCAAATCTCTAATAGTATATATACATTAATATCATCTTCAAAACAATCAATGAATTGAACAATGTTACAATGTCTCATGCTTTTATGAATTTGAATCTCTGATAAGAGTTTTTTTCTGGTTTTTTCAGATTTAATCGAGATCTTAGCCACAGTCTTTGCGGCAAATATTTTTCCATTATCATCCTTAATTTGGAAACAACGAGCAAAACCACCTTCACCAAGGAAATGTCCTCTATGATAATCCCTACCTCTTGTTTTGATCAAAGATGGAGGAGTCTTACAAAGAGCTGATAATTTCTCCTTCTTTCTTTTTTGTCTATTATTAGGGTTATTAATATTGTGATTATTGTCTATATTGGCATCAATATCAGTTCTCTTATTATTAGAATTAATAAAATAATTCTCTTTATTTTCTATATCATGGTTTCTTTTAATAGGAGTCTGAATTGCGTTTGATCGGGTATTCAATTGCTTTTCATTAACTGTTTGTAGAGGAGCTAATGACATCTTGCTTTTAATAATCTTGATTTCTTTTATGGATTACACTATTCAGTAAGAAAGATTACCTTCCAATAGTAATAAGTAAAAAGAAATATAAGATACTTTCAGAACAAATATTGGGGAATATGGATTAGTTTCTTTTATACAATTGTGTATCAAAGATATAAGAATACCGGCAAAGTAAGAACCCAATTGTAAAGTAAAAAGAGAATAATATATGAGATTATTCAAAATATCGCAAAAAGTAAAGAACACAAAAATGAAAAGACTTCAAATAAGAAATAAAAACTATCTTTGTTGTGTAGTAGAATTGTTATCAACTTTCAGATACTGGTAAAGGTAAAAAAGAACAAAAATGTGAAAGGCTCTTTTTGTGTCAGATAAGTAATGAAAAAAGGAAAAGGAACACAGAATGCTATGTAGAGGATGACTGAGATGAGAAAAGTGAATATGTGCTTGTGGCTATGAAAAATAATTCCTAGCTATTTTAAATTTTCTTGTTTTTGGAACTTTTTCAAAGACACAAAAAGTCTAAACTGTTAATCTTTTAATAGTGTGAGCAGCTATCTTCTACGAATATTATAATATATATATATATATATAAGTAAGTAAGAATAAGTAAACATATGAAACAAAGCAGGGATAAGAAAACTCAATGGCAATCCTGATCTCCATTGTAGTGTTTTGTACTAATCAAGTCCCCAAGAGTTTGTTATTTATTGCCTAATTAAGAGTGAAAATTTGTGAATGTTTTTATTTATGCATTTCCTAATGGGGAAAGATTCCAGGATCTCATCCTAAAGGGGAAATAAAGAGGCAAATAGGCAATAAAAAAAGAAATCTGGGATTTCTTAGGGTTCTTTAGGGTTAAAATAAGCTTATTTTAACCCTAACCTACTTTTTATTTTGGTCTAAGGGTTCACGTTGAAAATGATTGACTCTGAACATTTTTCAATTGCAATTTCCAAATAGCAAATTAGACGATGATGTTACACGTGAAAAAATATATATATTGAATTGATTGATACTTCAAACTTGCCTTTTCTCCAATCCATTAGTTTTTGTGATTCGGTTATAGAAACATAAGCTGATTTAGGGTAAAATCTTTAGTGAATGGTTCCAAAAGCAGTTAGCTGAAGTTCTTCACTATTCAATTCACTTTTTTTCTTTTTTTTTAAATATTACATTTTAAGAAAAAACTGCATAGTTTCGCTACCTTGATATTAACATTGGAATAAATATCCTTTTCGGAAATAGGGATCTCAGAAACTATTATGACTTTGAATAAGGAGCCTTCTTCCTTATATACGTCTTCAGATGAAGATAAACCTCTTTCTCAGTCTAGGAAGAGAAAAATTGATTCTCTTAACACGGAACCCTCTTCTGATACTCAATATGATAGCGATGAGGTGCTAACGAAACAAACCATGGTAAAGAAGATTAAAAAGGAACTAGACGATACCAATGAAGATGAGAAATATGAAAAGAAAAGGAAATCTTCTCTTTCAAAGAAAAAGAAAGATAGAAAGACTAATTTAGAAAGAGATATTGACAATGTAGATGGAAAAAAAGTCAAAGACACTTTGAAAAATAAAAATAAGAAGAGTAGCAAACCAAAGACTATTAAGAAAGAAGAAAAAACGGAAAGGATAAAAAAAGAGGAAAAGAAAACGAAAAAAGAAGAAGAAGTAGAAGAAGAAGGGGAAGAGGAAGAAGACGAAGATGAATACAAATGGTGGGAAAATGAAAATGATGATGATACAATTAAATGGACAAGTTTAGTCCATAGAGGTGTTTTATTTCCTCCAGACTACGTCCCATTACCATCCCACGTTAAATTATATTATGAAGGTAAACCAGTAGATTTACCATTGGAGGCTGAAGAAGTTGCAGGATTTTATGCTGCTTTACTAGAAACAGACCATGGTAAAAATCCAGTATTTCAAAAAAATTTCTTTAACGATTTCTTACAAGTATTAAAAGAAGCTAATGGTACAAAGAATAATATAGAAATTAAATCTTTTGAAAAATGTGATTTTACAAAAATGTTTGATTATTTTCAACTTCAAAAGGAACAAAAGAAACAATTAACTACTCAAGAGAAAAAACAAATTCGTTTAGAAAAAGAAAAATTTGAAGAACCATTTAAGTTTTGTGAACTTAACGGTAGAAAAGAACAAGTTGGTAACTTTAGAGTGGAACCACCAGATTTATTTAGAGGTCGTGGGGCTCATCCAAAGACAGGTAAACTGAAAAGAAGAGTACAGCCTGAAGATATTGTATTAAACTTAAGTAAAGATGCCCCTATACCAACTCCTCCTGAAGGTCATAACTGGGGTGAAATTAGACACGATGATACTGTTCAATGGCTAGCAATGTGGAAAGAAAATATTTTTGGCTCCTTTAAATATGTTAGATTAGCTGCAAATTCTTCCTTAAAGGGTCAAAGTGATTTTAAAAAATTTGAAAAAGCTAGACAATTGAAATCTCATATTCATGATATTAGAAAGGACTACATGAAAAACTTAAAAAGTAGAATAATGTTAGAACGTCAAAAGGCTGTTGCTACCTACTTAATCGATGTATTTGCATTGAGAGCTGGTGGTGAGAAATCTGAAGATGAAGCTGATACTGTTGGTTGTTGCTCTTTAAGATATGAACATGTTACTCTAAAGCCTCCTAACACGGTAATTTTTGATTTTTTAGGTAAGGATTCTATCAGATTTTACCAAGAAGTTGAAGTGGATGGCCAAGTCTTTAAAGATTTAGCATTATTTAAGAAACCCCCAAAGCAACCTGGTCATCAATTATTTGACAGATTAGACCCTTCCATCTTGAATAAATCCTTACAAAACTATATGCCAGGTTTAACCGCAAAGGTATTCCGTACATATAATGCTTCGAAGACAATGCAGGATCAATTAGATTTGATACCAAATGAAGGTACAGTAGCAGAAAAACTGTTAAAATATAATGCTGCTAATAGAACTGTGGCAATTTTATGTAACCATCAAAGGACTGTCACTAAGGGACATGCACAATCTGTTGAGAAGGCAAATTACAGGATTCAAGAACTAATATGGCAAAAGATTAGACTAAAGAGAGCTATACTAAATATGGATAAGGGTGAACTTAAAAGAGATCCCAAATATTTTGAAGAACTAGAAGATCTTACGAAAGAGGATGAAGAAAACATTCATAAAAGAATAATAGCTAGAGAAAATGAGAAATGTCATAAAAGATTTATACGAGAAAACGATAAGAAAAAATTTGAGAATGAGGAACTTTTAACAGATGCAGTACTGAATGAATGGTTACAAAAGGTAGAAGATTTGAAAGAGCAATATAAAGATGAATTTAAGACAGGTAATATTCAACTAAGACCATCTCTAAATACTATTGAAAAAATTAGAGCTCAAGTAGATAAACTAGAACAAAGAATTCAAACAAGCTCTATCCAATTGAAGGATAAGGAAGAAAATTCAGAAGTTTCTTTAGGGACTTCTAAGATTAATTATATTGATCCAAGGCTTTCTGTTGTATTTTGTAAAAAATTCAATGTTCCAATAGAGAAAATTTTTACTAAATCACTAAGAGAGAAGTTTAAGTGGGCCATCGAGTCCGTTGATGAGAATTGGAGATTTTAATATTTGTATACCTAGACTACATAATGACATAATACATAAAATTTAATAAATTAATAGAAATTACGTATAATACGTTATTTTTTTGTGCCAGTTTTCAGCATTGGCGAATCAAATTTGACCGATTTCCGAGAACTCGCAGAAGCCAAAAATTGTTCATTATATTATATATCGGCGAATTTATCGGCAAGTTACAGTGTGCAGTAAGTGGTATAATCATTTGTTAACTTACTTAATATGTGTTAATTCTTAAGTTTACACTTACTATTTCTCGAAGCCGTTTCTACAAGCAAAAAACAAGAGTAAATCTCCTAATATATAAATATATAGTAAATATGGCACGTTCAAGAGGATCAAGAGGATCAGCCGCACCAAGAGGCGGAAGAGCTCCAATTGGCAGAGGTGGTTTTGGATCAAGCCCTGGTCAAACTCGTTCTGCATCTACTCTAGCTGCCCCACCACAAAGAGTCAACTCTTCTAGTAGCAACGCTATAAATGGATCTAATCCAGGAGCAACCGCCAATATGAACCAAGGTCAAGTAAGGCAGCCTGGCCTTTTCTCACAGATGGCTTCAACCGCTGCTGGTGTAGCGGTCGGTAGTACTATTGGACACACCTTAGGTGCAGGAATCAGTGGGCTATTTGGTGGTTCAAATTCCACCGCAGTCGAAGACCAAGTACAAGATCAATCCTTAGCAAATATGTCCGGTACCCAGTTGTATGATCAGGAACAAACTAGAAGTTGTGACACTGCTGCAAAGAGCTTCACCAAATGTTTGGATGAAAATAATGGTAATTTCCAAATTTGTGATTATTATTTGCAACAATTAAAGGCATGCCAGGAAGCTGCTCGTCAGTACTAATAAAACGATGTACCTCCTCAAGCCATAAAATACACAATTTTATATGTTCACAGGTTCAACAGAATAGATGAATCATATTGATGGAAGCCCTAGCTTTTCTCTTAGATTTCATAGATGCTAAAAGGAATTAAAACAATAAAATGAAATGTTTATACAATAATCTTTTATAGTCTCTAAATAAAATTTAAAATAAGAGAATAATTTTCAACTCATCTAATTCTACACTTAATATTGTTCTCTTCATATTTTTTTCTTGTTTACAAATTGATTACGATTCTTGTTGAACGCTTAAAGAAAAAAACAGGAATACCAACTTATAGATCATCGTAACATTTATTGCTTCTGATTTTGGTTAGCCAGGCAAGAGTCAAAACACAAGCGTAGGATGATACAACATAGTAAGCTAACTACTAGGTTATATATCAGAAACCTAGCTGTTGGAAAACTGATTGAAAGCGGTGCCCCTACAAGCCGTTTACTCACAAATACAGCTATCAGAAAAACATTGACTACCAGTCGAACATTATATAGTAACACTGATACAAAATATGAAAACTTATCTTTGAAATCGCTAAGGTCAGAATGTCGCTCTAGAGGATTGAGAATATCAGGGAAGAAATCAGAACTTATCGACAGGATAAGAATCTCTGAAGCAGCGAGTAATAATACTATCCCGAAAGAAGAATCAGTCACTACTAAGCCTATTAAAGGTCATATAGTCGTTCAAGATGGTAAAGCTGTACCAATTGAAAATCCAAGTAAGGAGGATAATCCCTTACAAACAAGTCAAACAAAAGACGTATCTGAAGCAGAAGGACAGTTACAAGTAAAAGAACAGGTCACTAACGATACTACTAAAGAGATTCCGAATGAGAATAACAGTGCGAAGGTGCAACACGAGAAGGAATCTGACACTACTGATTCTGCAGAGAATGAAGGGAAATTACTTAAATCGCTTTCAAAAAATTCAAACACCATGAATCACCCTGAATTTGAATTCAAAGAAACATTTACTACATCAGAGGCAGATGCTACCACTGATTCAAAGAAGAAGTTGAATAACCGCAAACTCAAGATAGCCGTTGGAACACTTCTTGCTTGGTTTGGCTACAAGTATTTGAAAAAGACTGAAGAAGATCTAAAATGAAGCCTTTAATGCTCAGAGTAAATAACACAACCCAGCTGCTTGTAAATAACCTTCCATTTCTTTGGGCCCCCATCAATGGCTTCATAGCTTACCTATTATAGAGAGAGATGGGCATCTAATCGTTAATAACCAATCCGGAATTCGTTTCATGCGATGACGTTTCAAACGATAAAAAGTAGAGAATGAAAAATTGCGATATTTCAGAAGTATTTGGTAGGAAATATCATAAGATGAGATAGACAGCTTAATAACCCTTATGTCTGATAGAGTAGCTTTAAGCTAGAGTATATACCTTTTCCCGTCAAACTAAATAATACATACACCCTTACAAAAGTACATAATGTCTCAACAACCTACAAACCTGAAAAGAGGTAATGAAGAAATGTCTGAAACTGATAGTGTGATTCCTGAAAAGAAGTCGAAAACGAGCACTCCAAATGCTGAATCTACTTATACCATGAACGAATCATTAGGTCCTGACACTTCTCCAATGAATTCTTTAGAGCCTAGCAGTCAAATATCTGAGGATGCCAAAGGGGCAATTGAAGGCAATTCTACCTCTCAAAATACCGAGATAAATAACAGCAACAACAACAATAGTAACAGTGGAGTTCAACTAGCTCTTCCAAAGATTGATGATAAGAAAAAAAATAAAAGCAGTTCAATTAATTCACAAAATAAAAATACCCAAGGTAAAAAGGAAAATGTATCCAGTTCAACCAATGCGCAACAAAAACAATCTGACCCCAATAAAATGCAAGACGTTCTATTTTCTGCAGGTGTTGATATAAAAGAAGAAGAAGCGCTTTTGAATTCATCTGTAAACGCGTCAAAGACAAGTCATGCCCAATCACAAGCAAATAACATCAAGATACCGCCACATCCGCCCTTCTTGCATCCTGATCAAGTGGCATTGTTTATGAAAAAAGTAGCAAGGGAACAAAATTTCAATCAAAAATTTAATAAGAATCCTGAAATTGTGGATATGATATCGACGGCTTGTGAAATGTATATGAAGGATATAATTACAAATACAATTTTGATATCACGTCATAGGAGGAAAGCTGTAAAGATAAATTCCGGGAGGAGAAGTAACGTATCTATGACACTAAAATCTATTGCTGTATCTCAAAAGAAGGAAGAAGAGAGAAGAGTGAAAAAGAGAATAGCACTAGGTTTAGAAAAGGAGGATCTTGAGAATAAAATCGATTCAGAAGAGACGCTGCATAGAGCTTCAAATGTTACAGCAGGTTTAAGAGCAGGTAGTAAAAAGCAATATGGATGGTTAACATCCTCCGTAAGTAAACCTACTTCTACTGGAGTGAAATCAACAGGAAGAGTCGCTTCAGATATTGCAGCAAGAGGTGATAGTGGTTTAAGATACAGGGATGCCAGGGAAGAACCGGGAATCGTAATGAGAGATTTTTTAAATGCCCTTGAGAATAGAAGAATTGGTGTGCATAATGTTATAGCCAAGGGCTATGCCAGAATTCGTGATTAAAATTAACACCGTATATGTATACATATATATATAATTTTTTCATGGTTTTTATAGACACATCATGAATTAAAACTACATTTGCATTCATTATAATTTTTTTTACAGTTGAATAAATACTGATGCACACTTATCGAGATATAAGATATTGAGAGTAGATAATTTATATTATTGGAGAATATAAACAGAGGTATCATCCAAAAAAAAAGAAAAGAAAAGAAGAGAGTTTTAGTATTATCATAACCGTAATACTTATAATAAGTTCAAGATAATAGTTAAGATAGTCAAAAAGGAAAATGTTTGTTTTGATGGAACAAATGGCATAGCTGCAGCATCACTACTTGAAGAAGTTGAAGTTGAACCGGAGGAGGAACCAGAACTAGAACCAGAACTAGAACCAGAAGACATTGAAGTCGCAGCATTATTGGCAGTAGAAATATTCACTGAACTAGAATAGTCGTCATTGCCTGTACCAGCTACAGAGGCGTTGGAAATAGTACCATTCCAACAGTAGTTGGTAAAACATTGTTCACATTCAGATGGTAAAGTCTCATTTAAACTTTGTTGCTTACGTCTTAAAATTGCACAACCGATACATCCTAAGAAGTCAGAGTCATCAGTAAAATTATTTCTGGTGGCAGCTTCAAAACCGTTTTGAATCATACTAATACGTTCATTTTTAGAGTAAGATAACTTGAAGGTACTTTGATTACCATTGAAAGAATTTCTTGTGTTTGGAATGTAGACAACTAAAGGTGGAATATATTCCAAATCGGTTAAATTATGAGCATCACAACCAAAGAAAGTTGGTTTTTGATTGAGACCTAAATTTATAAAGGTATTAACATCTGGAACGTATGGGAAAGCAGTTCCATCACCTTGTTTAACAAATTGACGCTCATATGTGTTGACTAAAGAAGCACCATCTGGCCAGTACTCATCAGTATCAGCAGAGTTATCTAAGGCAAAGACGACATCTAAGTTACGTTGCTTTTGGATTAATGGATATAATGGGACATTTTGTAAATCTTCACCACCATCAACTAAAAATAAGTTCTCAGAATCAACAATACCGGTCGAGTAGTTGTTTTTTACGAATTCTGAATCTCTGAAAGGATTTGGATTATAAATGGCAATATCATTGTAATCTTCAGATAAATCCTCTAAGAAGTGTGTAAATAATTTAGTAATGAAGCTTGGTAAAGAAGTAGAATTGATTTGCAATAAAAACTGATTGAATAAAGTGGAGGAAGTACCCATAATAAAACCAGTATTATCGAATCCATTGATACATTGACCAGTAGTGACTGGAGTACCATTCCTGACATTTGTACCTAAATACTTAACATCGGTGAAAGCGTTCAAAGTTGGATCCCAGGAACCCATTTCGAAAGGATTGAATTCAAATAGAGTAGCATTTAAATTGATAACAGTAGTGTTAGGATATCTACCATCAGCAATAGAAATTGGGAAAGGCATTTCACCATTCTTGAATACATCAGCGTCTCTTAGAGTTGACCAAGTGTAGCCTACACCACCTCTATACAAACTTGGGAAAAAATTGTAAGATAAAGCACGACCCCAAACATCGGCTAGAGAAATATTGAAACCAGCATCTTGTTTATCTTGAACAGCATTGGCAATATGATCCCATCTTGAACCAGTTTCAAAAATATTAATACCACCTGGGTTAACAATGGAATTACTGATATCCCAAATGGAATCATCCTCTCCAAAATCATCCACAATTTCTTGTACTGAAGTCCAATTGTTCCATGCCAAAGTACCGGTTAACCAGTTACCACCAGAAAGACCGGCAAGATAAGTAGAACTTTGCAAAAGACCACCTAAACCATGCTCATTGGCACCATCAGTTCTGTTGTCCATTGCAGCAATCATACCGGCACCACTTAACATGGCACGATAACCACCACCAGAGGCAGCAATACCAATCTTTGGAAAATCAGTAGAGTTAGAAGCAAATAATTTATCTAACAAGGAAGTATCAGAAAAGTTTGAAGTAGCTCTGTTTAAGAAAGATTGTAGAGCTTCTTTAGTATACTTATTTCTCTTTTCTAACCATTGCATTTCATCATCTGATAAATTATAAGAAGCTTCTCTAAGTAAATTGATGTCATCATCACATGTTACATTACCTGGAACATAGCTATTGGTTGGGGACCAACCATAAGCCACATTAGAAGAAAAAGTTAATAGCAACGATAATTGAGCTAGATTGGATAGCATCACTTTATCTATTTTTTACAGTACAATTGTAAATTTCAGCTAGACTATTGCCTTTACACTAAAATATGTCAGTCAAACACAAGGAAGTAACAATGAGCTTGAAAATATATAAAAAACATAAACATAAGCATAAATAGAAGTAAATCCCAGTTTTATATATGTCCCTTGTACGTTGAAAACTGCGCGTTTTCGAAGTTCTCCTTCAAGTGAAAAAATGAAAATAAAACCGTTCCGGGATTTTATACGGTGCGACCCGAGCATAGATTTGTGCCTGTCAGATCTGAGAAGTTGTACAAAAATTTCTGTGTAAGCCGTATAGGGCGAGCGGTCGGATCGGCAGAGTTCCGAAGGTTTTGAGAAAGGTTTCTCCGACGAGCTTGGCTAAAGAATAAGCTGCGACCATAACAAAGTGAAGTACAAATAATACTGATAGATTGGTATGCATTTGTGTCCATATTCTATAATATTTATTTATGTAGTGCTTAAATGTATGTGTGTATGCGTATATGACGTTTGTTATTAATATATGTGGTTATGTGCATTCCCCATCAATCGCTGGAGTCCTCACTATCATGGTCTCTATTTATATATCTCATGGGATTCTCAATATCCTGCGTGTCTAATGTCTCTAGAAACGAGTTTTCTTGTGTAAATTGATCGAAATCAGTGTCAAGTTCACTTTCGTTTATACTATCATTATGTTCTATATCCCCTGTATACGAAAAATTCCCTTTTTCAAATTGTGGATTAATGCTTACAGATTGTTCTTCATATAATCGTGCTTCAATTTCTTTTAATTCCTTTTCAATCAATTTTTTTGGAAAGATAAAGGTTTCATTACTCTTTTCTTGGCACACTTTAAGATTATGCTTCACTTGATTAATGCTTTGAATAACTTGATTATTCATGATGTCCCTCTCTGATCCACCAATATTAGTTACCCTTTGTATGTTCTCTGATAACATATCCGCTTTTACCAAATAACACATAGAATATATGTACCACACTTCGGGATCTTCCATATATGGTGGTACCAGTATCATTTCTGATATCCTTTCCAATAAGGGATCCAAAGCATTGTTCATATGCATCCCAGTTTCGTCATCATTATTAGCCTTTTGACTGTATACCATGAGTGATTTCCATAGCCATGTTATTGCATATTTGGCAGAGTGGTTTCTTGAACCACTCCTATATACGGGATCTAATCTATGGTTGATACCTTGAATAAAATTCATTCTGGATGAATACACTTTACTCAACCACTCTAAAAACTCCAATGATTGACTTACCTTTCTTTCTGAAAGAATTCGTACCCCAATACTCCATATTGAACGTATATCAATTCTTGGAAACCTAATTAGAAGGGCAAATATCTTATATGAAACGTTCCAATCTTTTCGAGAAATATTATAATGCAATAAATTTGTCAATGTCTCTATTTGTTTAATTTCAAAGTTATCGTTATATGGGATTGGTTCGAGTATGTTTAATCCCTGTGCTTCAATATCAAATATCTTCTTGTTTCTCTCACTCACGTGCAATAATGGTACCTGCATCCTTCTCTTCATTTGCCTTTCAATCTTATTATATTGTGCAAATGTCATTATATTTTTATTAATCGGTGTTTTTTTACTACTCTTACTCGGGTCATTCCATATTTCATAACTATGTTGTGGTTTCTCATGCCTTTTAAAGTATTTTCTTTCTTGATCAGTTACCTTATGGTAGTTACTATCATAAAATTTATCTTGAAGATGATTACTCTCTTCATCTATATCAGTTTCAATATCAGTATCGGATTCGTTTATAATATGATTATCTGCGTTATCACCTCCTTCATCCTCATTTTCCGACTGTTCTTCACCAATCACATCTTTCCAATGTCTCTTAATTCTTTTCTTTCTTCGTTTATCCGTCTCATCAGAGGTAGCATCATTCTCAGTTTCATAGGCTGATGTTTCTGGTGTAAGTAACCCATCTCCATCAGAAGCTGTATCGCTTCCGCTGCTGGTTCTCTTATTATTTTGGCTTTCATATTTGGATCTATTGAAGTTATATCTCTTAGTGAAGCCGTTTATATACCTATATCTAAGCTTTCTTTCTGTGTTTACCGCTTTGCTATTAAGTGTTATAGGCAATTCAAACATTGATCCATTCTCCTAGTTCTAATATTCAATGAGATGGCTGATATTATCAAAAACAGATTCTCCAATATAATTAAATTACAATTAAACTGGAGTGCTTTATCTTACTGTATATACGGATTCAATGGGAGAATTGCTATTTGATCTTCTCATCTCATCGAAAATTAAATAAAATTTTTTCTGTATTTACGTTTTTCAATATTTTTTTTCCATAACTTAATCCGCAATGAGTACAAAAAGAAGAATTGGAAAATGCCTGTGTCAACCATACTATACAATAATCCCGTAAGCATTTCATGTATCCTAAATAACCAAACTGAACCATACTATTACTATTATTACTTATAATGGGATAGCTACTAAATAAAACAATGAAAATTATTGAAATTATGTAATAATATTCTAATTGATATACAACAAAACATAATAAAAAAAATACTTGACAATTCAGAACGCCTACTTCCACAATTTCTGGCAATTATTTTCTAGCAGCATCGACATTATTTTGACTATGATAATGATAGTATAGCATATGCATTTTAATCCTAGTTATTGCCATGATTCCATCTTTCACAAATTTTTTCATGACTTGACTTTAAATTATTATAGGATTTTAATAAGTAGGAATATTTTTACTTATTAATAGCCTTTATATAATCTAAATTCATATAATATACTATCGTTATCATCTTTGAAGGTGACACCATGCGATTCTTCCCCATCACTTGAAGCAGCAGTTTCCCAAAGTTTTGATAGACCATCATTAACATAGTCACCAAAATCGTTAGGACTGAAACGTTTGATAAATCTAGACTTTCCATGTCTAGTTAAGCACACTTCATACCTGTAACTGTATTTGTTAAGTACAGGTACTTTGGAGAGGTCAACAGAGAGGCATTTGAGATGATCCTCTTTGGTATAGTAATTTCCAAAGAGGTCACTTAAGCCTTGCTGAGAGAATGCAGGAGCAACTTTAGTTGAAATAGCCAGTAAATGTGGATTATTGGAGTTAATCGATTGAAGTACCTGTTCAATCGGAGAACCCAAAGATTGTTGATCATGGTATACAATAATAGATACCATGAGACTGGTAAGAGTAATGAATGCACCAAATACACAGGAAAAGAGCCCAATTCCTGTTCCTGCCACTGTACATGAGGCAATGGAACCTAATAAGGCGATAATTGTACTGACAACACCAAGGAACATGTCAGAATCAAAACCAGACTCTTGTGCCTTTCCTAAGGTGAATTGAATTGAGAAAATAATCCCAGCGGTTAAAATTATTTGCAATTTCATTATTGAGATTTATAAGTTAATTATACTAATAGATAGTTGAATAGAATGTTTATATATTTAATAGCTGCTATATTCTGAGAAGATGAAAAAGAAAGTAGAAAGTTTATAATAAAATTCAGAGCGCTATGGTAAAAGATGGGCCCTTTATATCAAATATTTTTTGATAAAATTTGGAGGTTGAATGAAGCTTTAATCCTTCAATGCTGTTATTACCTCAAAAACATCAAAAAAGAAGCCCCTTGCTACTATTAAGAAACAACAATATTTATGGGGGCATGTAAAGTACATCAAGTAAACTCCTTACTTTAGTTAATGTAAACTTCAAAATGACTTTATTTGGATGTGACTCTCTGTGACAAAATTACAGTGACACAAAATTTCGACGGAGTTTCTTTTTCTACGCTTTTTTCTGAGAGAAGTTTATAATTGGCATGTAATAACAAAACACATATTTATTTGCAATATATTTGCATGTGTACCTCAAAAGATGCATGTGAAGCTAAATTAACTGGAAAAAGTAACAAAATACTGGTCTTTCCAACATTTGAAACAATTTGACAGTTTGGAAAGGTGAAGTTCAAAAGTTATTGCTAGGCCCTAATTCAATATACAAAATTTAGGAACCTATATAGAGCAGAGCAAGATTGCATACTACACTAGAAAAAATCAACTTAAAATGCTTTTGTTCTTGTTCTTTATTTGCTGTTAATATAGTTTATGATTGCAACAGGCACTTAATATGGGTTCCAGAAAAAACACTCCAAGTGGAATAATAGACCCTAACCCAGGTGAATACTCTCTCACACTTACAAAAGCTTCTTCCAATAATTAGAACAGTTTTTTTTATCTATTAAATTGCTTATAATATAATTTTATCTCTTCTGTATATGCGGTGGATACCTGACTTTCAATGGAGTTGCACATTAAAATAGTTGCATATACAGATAATATGTTCCTCGCCACGAAAACATAAACTCATTTAAATGACAGCTTTTTTAAATAATATATAATAGAAAGTAATGTTACTTTTAGACGTAACTATAAATATTTATATAATTGGAGAAAATCTATTTCTTTAAATGATTGAAGGTCTTGGAAATTATCACGCATACTAAAGGAGATTCTTAGCGCATAGAAAAGGGAAGCTATCCTTACGCTGAGTAAATACCTTGAAAAGCAAGGTTAATTTGCTAGAGTTTCATTAATAGCCACATAAACTATCCTAATTAGGCCATCAAGAAATGAAATTTTGTGATAAAACGTTGTTGAAAAGGTATATTGATATGACAGTGATAATTTGAAACAAATAATACAAGGTGAAACAACACGAATAAAATTGTAAGTTAGTGTAACTTACAGAGTATATAGGATGATTAAATTTCATAAGAAAACCATTAAAACTTATTATTACAATAGTTTTGTATTTTATATGAAACAGGATATAGAAGTTTAGAATCTATAAGTTGATTAGTATGTTTACTATCATGTCTGATAATCAAAATCCTGTATATATATGTTGCCAATAGGAATTTACTGAATTCAATTTAGAATTGATGCATTAGGTTGTAAAGATTAGCCATTTTTATTTTCCCTTAATAGCAAAACAGGGATAATAAAGTGTGTCTTCAAATAGCTGCACTCTTTTATTCAAACCATATTCAATTCACAATTATTTATAAAGAATTTACACATTCTTATTTAACCAAGCATCTTTCCTAAATATTTAAAATGGTTTTAGTAAGAGTGCACATACTTTCCCATGTGCTAGTGGAGACCCTTTAATAACTTATTTAAAGAGTCGAACATAGATTTGACTGATATATTTACGTCGGTTCATAATTTTTTGAATAAAGTTCGACTAGTGACAATTACTTGCAGACTTTAAAAAGGGCATTTAACTCAATCTGGTAGCAATCTTTGCAACTCTACTTAAATGGATTAACTATATATTTATATTTCAATTTTTTCTTGGTACGTGGTAATATCAAAAAAAGAAGAGTCCCCTTATCAATATATCAAACAGTAGTGACCTATCGTTTTTATAGGAACATTACTAATGAGAAGACAATGAAAAACACCTTGTTGTATATTAATCAATTATACCGAAACGAATATATAAAAATATATGAAATGGAATAAGGCCGTCATTTACTAAAAGATCAATGATATAAAACTAAAACATAGTTATAATATTTAGTGAGTAGACTTAGTTTGTACTATATCGCTCATTATTTCATCTTCCACATAAATTCCAAACTTATAAAGAAGTATACAATCACTATCCTTAAAAGTTACACCATACTATGTCTCAACCGTGCCAGTAGTTATGGCACTCTCCCGAAGATTTTGTAACCCATCTTTAACAAATATTTGAAGTTTTCCATTTCCACCTCTTTGAGCAATGCCTTCTTGGTATGTCTGGTAATGCAAACTTTAGAAGTGAAGTTGTATTTATTCAGGATCGGTTTCTGGAGAGTGGCACTGAAAGACATCTACAATTATTCCCTTTGGTATAAAAGTTACTGAACATTTCCTCAAATTAAGTAACACTCGAGAGGGGAAAAGCATTAATTGCTACTTCAAATATATTCGAGTCCTGTGCTTCAAAGTATATTAATGTATTGCTGAGCGGGAGTCCTAGCGTTTTGGTCATCATAGTTTACTATGATGGAGACCATGAGGCATGTCATTGTGATGAAAGTGCCATATACACAGGAGAGTAAACCTAGCCCAGCTCCAGTTACAGTACATGAGAGAAAATTAAGTAACCATGATGATAATTTTGTTTCGCATTGCAATAGATGAGTTGAATAGTATTTGGTGTTTAGTTTAATTATATATGTCTAAGAAATAAAAGATATAAAATTGTGAAGAGAGTGAAATTAATGCCATGTTTGGAAAGAATTGATGACCTTTTTATTTCAATTCTTTTATTGAAATACTCCCCCTTTCCCTCATTTTAGTGCCATCCATCTTCTCTTGCCTCAACAATTTTTACTCATCAGAATTTATTTCAGTAAATTTTCAATCGAGTTGAGGTTCAAAAAAACCTAGGAGAGAGTTTACTCTACCGTAGTTTTTGTGCAGAGAAAAGTGGACATTTTGTAATTAACTACTCTTTTGTGAAAGATAATGTACTATAAAACTAGTGAAGTATGTGTGGTTTTCTTTTTTTGTGGTTGGAGAAAAAAATTTCTTTTTCCTTAGCATTACGAAACTGCAGAAGAGAAGCTTCAAATTTTTTAGAATAGATAATAAAGAAACAGGGAGTTAGTATGAACCCTTATTTTGAAGAGCTACTATTATAGAACTACAGAGAACAAATAAGAATATGTGATAAGTTGTGGTAATATCTAAAATAAATACATGCTTCATGTATATTTTGATTTGTAGTCTAGATGTATTATTAATCAGTGTAGTTGTTCTATTATCCAATAGTTGCCGTTCAAGAACCTGAATAAAATAATAAAATATTTTGAACTACAGTCCTTATAGACCATAGCAAATAGAAAAAACTAATAATACTACAACTTTTTCGTATTCAAGTTTCTGTCACAGCGATTTCCGCTTTTGATAGAATTTCGGACTTTTAAGCAGTAAAATAACTCTGAAGATTGCCGTTCTATATTGCCATGAGGCAGTAAAGCATTCAAGCTAATTTCTTAAAGGTTTCAAGAAGGCATAGAGTTATTATTACTTGTAAGTGTAATGTGATATATAGAGTATACACTTATTAAGTTTCTACCTATATTAATATTTCAAGTCTTGATCTTGTGGCCTGAGTATAGTTTGAAGATGCAAATCAAATGTAACGCTGCTTTAGCTTTAAGGGTAGTTGTAATAATATGTAACTAGCCCAAACAAATATTATATTTCTCTGATTTGATTTTGTGGCAACCTAGGCCCGTTGTTAACGGGGAAAGAGAACCTAAAATGCTATAAACTTAAAAATATTGGAAAGCTTTACTAAAATATATATCATAAAAGACATTTCCTAGAAAGTACTATCTTATAATAACCGTTGGATATAGAATGAAATGGTGGTATTACCATATTTACTTCTCCATGAGATTATTTTTTTGTTGTGAAATGATTATGTTGACTTTTCTCATATGAAAGCGTCAGAAAATGGCTTGGCACCTATTGATGTTGAGGGTTTCGAGAACATCAAAAAAGCAAAAACAAAGGCTGTTAACGAGAAGATGTGGTAGTACGACAGCAATAATGAAAAGTAGCAATCACAATACTTTATATAATAAAAAAAATAACATGAACTTATCAAAAGGTTTTTATCAAGGTTGTAAAAAAGAGTAAACTAAAAAGAACATAACATCTTTAAACTTTGTACCAAAATCATCAAAAAATTATTTATGCTGTATTTTCTTATGCTTATAATGGAGACTAGTAAACTAAAAATGTTTTTAATAATATTTTCGACGTTTTAACTTCTTACTTTTTTAAGACTTTATAAACAGCACTTTGAAAGCAATATATATTATTATCTTTAAGTATCTTACTTTACTTTGAAAGTTTTCATCTCATCGATTAACAAATATCTTGTTCTTTATGATGAACCAGATTATTAAAGTAATACCAAAAATGTGCTTTTAATATAGTAATACGTGCACATATTCCAACAATATCCTACTCTTCCAGTCTTATTTTTGAGGTCATTTGTATGTGTGAATCTTCATTTATACTACAAGATGCATACGTAACTTATTTCATAGTTTCTAAGGACTTCTGTTATGTGAAAGCTATCTAGTAGTAAATCAAAGGAAGGTAGAAGACAATTAATAAATTTCAAATCATTAAAAAAACAAGCCTTCAACCAAGAAGGGTTAGAACACTTTGAGTAATTGCGTAAAGCTCCTTAAGGTAATTGAATTTAGGATTGCAAAGCAACCCCTCCGCTCAAAAAGAAGTAAATCCTAAAACCTCACAAATTACTGCTTTAGGAAAACTGCTAGTGATGCTTTGCTTAAAGGAAACTTTAACCAATGTTAAATAATTCCTTGAGCGTCATTGAAAAAGATGCAATTTTGAGGTTGAGAGGTTTTATTTAAGGAAAGCGCACGTGTAAGTATTAAAAAGAAAATGGAATAATCAAATATGTATATATAAGGAGGTAGTTACAGTATTTGCTCTTTTGCTATTCTCAACTTTCCGGATTGTACTTTTTATTTATTCTTTCACTTTTATTCAACCACAAAAATAAAAAGAAGAGTGGGGATAAATACAAAATGAAAAATCTTAAGGCCCTAATGTGTTTGATTATGCTTTGGAACTGTTGCTCTGCAGGTGTGATAAATCCAAGAGCAATAAAAGAGGAAGATGCAGTGGTTATTACAATAGAGAATAGCCTAGGAAAAATTGATAAAGACGAGCTTACCGCCTTACTCAATTTTCTTTTTGATTTTAAAGAGTCTTCGATAAATACATTATGAGGAGGACTTATTAGATAAAGATTAAATACACAAACGGAATAGTTACTGTATATATGCCATTTAAGAATATACATCATTTTTATAACGATATTTTTTTGATAAGTAATAACCATTTTTGTTCTTCTTGTATACATATCATAGTAACTTTTCTTTAACATGTGTCCCGTCCACGACTTGATTATTTACTTCAAAAAATAGCCTAGACAGCCATACGGAACTTATTAAATTATAGCATATACAATATTTTAAAATAATATTACAGAATGATAAACTAGCAGAGCCACTCAATCGAAGACTGTGATTGAAATGAGTTTTGTGGTCTTAACGTCACAATTTCATATGTCCGCTTATTAACTTCTATTTGAAAAAAAAGTTTGAATCAAAGTATTCTAAATAGTTAAACAAGTATGAAATTAACACCTCTTCTATTTTCAGTACACTTTTTAATAAGGTGACAAATTCTAAGCACGCAAAGAAGTTATTCACACAACATAATCATCTTTTTGTTCCAAGGTTTTGCCCATATATATTTAATGACTTGTTTGCCGAATTTTTCATCTTTCGAAAGATATATGGTTCTGTACCGAAAACCGAGGGAATCAGCGATGCTTTTAGTCGTACTTCCGCGTTCTAACTAATCGATTTCTTTGAATATATAATATATACTTTTAAAAAGATTGCTATAGATATTAAAAATCTACTAGATTTAGAAGTTCCAGCATTCCTAGAGGGTGATAGTGAATATCTGAGTATTCATAATGCTGTGGTTTGATTACGTATTTTCTTTTTTTCTCCTGCAGTGGTTTATGAGTCCGCGGCTATATGAGGAAAAAGATTAAAGATCAAAATATGTCAAATATGCACCAAGTGTGCCTAGGAAGGGGATAGTATTGAGTCAAGAGCTTACAAAATTCTCAGGGATTTGGACTTGTTAATGTTATATTAGTTTTCATATAGAATATAACCAGTTATAACATTACCAACTATCTGTTTTAATTAACGGTGTTTAACGCCAAACAAAAGTTTAATAAACCGATTGAAGCTATTATAAAGAAGCCCAGTGATGGCTCAAACTGCAAGTGAAAAACGTTCAAGAGTGAGGGTTGAGGGTCTTTATGTGGCAACTGATCTCCTCCCTACCTCTGTTAGTGAGAATGAGTATACAATATAAAGAAATAGGAAATTAGATATGCTAAAATATGTTACACCTTATATATTGATACAAATGAAAACGTAAAATTACACAACTACTGTTTACCTGTCATAGAGTACAGTTCTAGCAGAATATTAGTTATCACTGAGCAGTTTGTTAAAAATATGATGCTTTTGTTTCTATTTTCAGATTTTCATACACAAGAGCAATATTTCATTGATCTCAAAATAACGAAGAAATAACAAAGATAAAAAAAAGTTATAGGTCTTTACTTATTTGTTTCCTAGTTGTTTTGAAAATCATGAGAGAGTAGAAAGATTTTTTATTAAACGACTGAAATTACAGAAAAATGGATTAGTTCATGAACCATCAATTTTTGAGGAGAATTTGCCTCATTGTCATATGGACTTATAAAATGCATTGCTATTCTAATAGAAGTTAATAAATGTGCGGTGAGTTAAATATTTTTAGCGCCTAGGATAAATGAACAAACTACTAATATGTTGAAACAATATTATGTTGTTCTACTTACACTTACTTGGTCTAACCAAGAGATTATACGAATAATCTGTAACGGGGATATTATACAATAGAATTATTTGAGACGTCATAGATACTTAGGAGTAGAAGCGCAAGGAAAGTTTATAGTGAGTTAGAACATCTTTGTGAAAATTTATTTAAAGTAAAGTAAATTTGTATATAATTGATTATGTATTTTACAGTCTTTTATCTTCTGATCTTAGAAGAGCAAGCAGACAATCACAATTAATAAATATTATTAAATCAACCATGTTAGAATCTATTTATAGTGGAAAGCCTATTGTTCACGAGTTTAGTTACTAAAGGACTATTGATATATGTTTAGAAGAAGTAAAAGTTTTCTTAGAACATAAATGATCGTGTGAGTATTATTCTATATTCCCTGCTGGGGAATGAAACATAAATTATGAAGAATAATTTACTTAAAGTACTTAGTTTTACTAATGAATATGGTTGGGTTAGTGTCAGAAATAACACCATCTACGGAGTATTATTTTATTGCTAGTTTAAACATGCATTGGATTAACGTTATTATCTAATTCAACTATTCCAAGAGATTATTTCCTCATTAGGAAATACTTATGACATTATTCTTTCATAAATTAATTTGTGTCATTAAGATATGTGACGCGAGAAAAAAGTTTTTCACTTTTTCATGTTGTGCGTCTTCGAGACACTGTCACAACATTATCGAGTTGCATCAAGTAGAACATACAAGATAATAAGAACCTTTGTAATAATATATATATAAAAGGATTTATTGTATAGGTAAGTCCATCAAGCCAATAGTTAAATATCTTTGTACTCATACTACAACAAATATGTCTTCTCATGCCCCTTCTTCTTCTCACAACTCTGTCAAGTCAACAATTGACAATGCAGCTACGGAAGCTGTTGATGACATCGAAGTCATTACTAGAGGTTTAAATTCCTTAGATTTCCGACAAATTCAACTATTCCAAGAGATTATTTCCTCATTAGGAAATACTTATGACATTATTCTTTCATAAATTAATTTGTGTCATTAAGATATGTGACGCGAGAAAAAAGTTTTTCACTTTTTCATGTTGTGCGTCTTCGAGACACTGTCACAACATTATCGAGTTACCATCCAGTAGAACATACAAGATAAGAAAAATCTTTATAATATACACATATATAAAAAAGGATCTATTGTATATGTAAGTCCAACAAGCCAATAGTTTAATATCTTTGTACTCATACTACAACAAATATGTCTTCTCATGCCCCTTCTTCTTCTCACAACTCTGTCAAGTCAACAATTGACAATGCAGCTACGGAAGCTGTTGATGACATCGAAGTCATTACTAGAGGTTTAAATTCCTTAGATTTCCGACATAATAAAGGAACTACCAATCATGATAACGTCCGTAAACAAGTTCATACCATTCTAGTAACCGATATTTTACACTGAGTATACCAATGGAGTCTGGAGTGTACGAACAACATTTTAACGTTAGTTTCGTAAAATATGCGGCTCAAATTACACAATATCATGTGCCTTAAGAATTTCTTATTATATCCTTCAGATTTTCAACAAAAACAAGAAATTAAGCTCGCGTGGCGTAATGGCAACGCGTCTGACTTCTAATCAGAAGATTCTGGGTTCGACCCCCAGCGTGAGTGCTTACTTTCTTTTCTCTCATCCGTGATAGTTTAATGGTCAGAATGGGCGCTTGTCGCGTGCCAGATCGGGGTTCAATTCCCCGTCGCGGAGATTTTTTGCATAGTAATATGCTATTTGTTTTATTTATAAAGAGAATATTTAAAATCTATATTAGAGGCTTGGATAGCTATTTTCCCATGCATGTATTCTATTTCTAATCTTTTCCAACGTAGTAGGATGGAAAATCGAGCCTACAATGGCGTCATCATTTTCCATATCAAAATGGTCAATATTATCATGTGCATTAAAGTTACCATCATTTGAATCTAAATTGCCATTTTCAGGTAGTTTGGTGCTCGATTTCTTGTTAAACAATAAATTCCCATTACTTTCCAAAGTTAATGAATTCTTATTAAATATTTCCCAATTTTCAAAATCATCGAAATAATCCCAATACCTATCTATGGTAACAGTATTGCTACTTAAACCATTACTACCATGCTCTGCATCGATATCATTATTGTTAAGCGTACTATAATGGCTGTGTTCCATGTTAAGATCATCGCCAATGAAATCATTACCATATAAAAAATCGATTCTATTATCTCTATGAGGGAGGTTCTTGATGGTATTATTACTAATACCCCTACTCTGCGTAACAGTCGATTGATCTGGTGTTGGCAAGTACTCGTCGTGGTGCCACTCGTTATAAAGTACGTTATGAGAGTGCACCATATGCTGATATTGAAAATAGGAATCCTTGTAGTGATAATTGGTATTGCACGACATCTTGTTCTGCAGTCCAGATACTCTTACAGATCTTCTTCACAGCTTCTTCACAGCTAAAGCTACTAGAACTTCTTGTTTTTTCTTTTTCATTTTATCGTAATTTCTTATGTGTCACAGGCAATTTTTCGTTTCTTCTTTCCGAACCTCCGCGGAAATGAAAAACAAAAATTTCCCTTTTGGGGAAATTGCGGGTCTTTCTATATGCGCACGTGACGTCTTCAATTTCTTATATAAGAACCGGTTGCATTTTGCAGCTGTGGGTAACAAAGAGAAGAGAGTTATATCATCGAAATTAAGGCGCTCTTCAAAATCTCAGAACTAGTTGCATTGCTTTTGAAATTTATATTCATAGCATATAACACATATAGTCTTTTAAACTGCTATATTTCTAAAATAAAAAATTCCCATAATTTTGTTGTCTGGGACTACTTATTGCATATTTTGAACGATGGATTATAATGATACTTTCCTCAAGAGAAAGTATGCGAGGGCGGTTTTAACAGATAGTGGTGTTCTTATAAAATCACAACAATCTTCAGCTGTTAATTTTAATACTGATAGTGATGATCCTGACATTGGTATCAGTAGTGAATCTTCGACTTTTGCATGCTTTTCATGTTTAGGTACCTCTGGTGGGTACAATGTGATACCTCCAAACACACTTATACCTTTTGGAAGAATATTAAATGCTAAATATATTCACACGGATTCTGATGATCCTTTTGAAAATTCTAATAACGACAACAGCGATAGTAATAATGATAATACAATATCTCCAGCTAATAGCATAGTGATGGAGAACTCTTCAAAAGCGAAGCCAAAGAAGGGTCCAGAGTATGTATCACTCACTACTACAGAGCTAAGTGAATCCATAGTAGAGTTATCCTTTGTGATCCCCAAAGATAAAAATATTGTACCAATGAAATTGTCGCTTTCGATAGATTATATCGTACCTTCAAATCCAAATAGTAGAAATAATAGTAATATTAATTCTCTAGATAATGATATTGTGGAGATAATCCTAAGGAAAAGTTATAAAAATGTTAATAGAAACAAATCGCTGTTGGTAATAATAAACCCTCATGGTGGTAAAGGTACGGCTAAAGAATTATTCATGACCCACTCTTATCCTATATTGGCTGCTACTGACTACAATATAGAAATTGCATATACTAAATATTCTTCTCATGCTTTGGATATAGCAAAAAATTTAGATTATAACAAATATGATACCATTGTATGCGCCTCGGGTGATGGTATTCCATATGAAGTTATCAATGGTTTATATCAACGTACTGATAGAGTACAAGCATTTAATAAACTCACGATTACACAATTACCATGTGGTTCAGGTAATGCTATGAGTGTATCATGCCATGCAACGAATAATCCTTCCTATGCTGCCTTATGTCTAGTAAAATCAATAGAAACAAGAATTGACATAATGGCTTGTGCTCAACCTTCTTTCATTAATGAATCTCCAAGGCTCTCCTTTTTAAGTCAGACATATGGTGTCATTGCAGAATCGGATATCAATACTGAGTTTATTAGATGGATGGGACCAACCAGATTTGAATTAGGCGTCGCTTATAATGTCTTTCAAAAGAAAAATTATCCGTGTGATATCTACATTAAGTATGCTATCAAATCAAATAATGATATTAAAATACATTATAAAGAACACTTGGATAGAATTAAATCATTGACTGATTCTATGAGAGCTGATATTACTGACAGCGATAATGATCAGACGTATGAGTATGAGATTGTACGTGAAGAAACTGAAGAAAATGCCACATCTCTTTCCTCAACCAACAATCAAAGAAATGTTAGATCTTCTTCAAACTTACCCTCTCGTTCAATAACTCCTCTAAAGCCAAAGAATAATGATACACTAACTTCTTCCGATTTTGACTTAAAATATTCTCTCAATGATGAAGTACCCTCAGATTGGGAAAAATTAGATTCAAATATTACTGACAACTTATCTATATTCTATACTGGTAACATGCCATATATGTCGAGCGGTACCAAATTCTTTCCTGCTGCGTTGCCTTCAGACGGTACTATGGATTTAATTATTACTGATACTCGTGCTCCAATAACAAAGATTACTCCTATCTTACTTTCTGTAGATAAAGGTACTCATGTATTAGAACCTGAAGTTATTCACTCAAAAATTTTAGCATATAGGTTAATCCCAAAGATCAAGGATAGTGTTATTGCTGTCGATGGGGAAAGGTTCCCGGTAGAACCTTTACAAGTAGAAGTTCTACCTGGTTTAGTCAAGACTTTATTGAAGAACGGCGCTTACGTAGATATGGAATTCGATTCGATGTAAAATAGCATCCTTCCTTGCATAATCAATGCAGAAGCTATAACAAAATAATTAAAAAAAAAGTTATAAATATATACTAAATAGATAAAACCATATTCTTATAATTATACATACATATACAAAATCATCTACGTTTATTTTTTGTCTTTCAAACTAACTATTCTATTCAAGATAATGTTGTTGTCAGTACTTTCCTTATCCATAGTAAAGTAACCAACTCTCATACCTTGGAATCTAGCAACTTCCTTGGTTTCTTTATCTTCTTCGACATAAAATTCTGAATTTTTCAATGAATCAACAATCCATGGAGCATTCTTGATAACATGTGGAAAATTATGTTCAATGACAGAACTTTTGTACACTACTTCACTTTCTGGATTGATATCGCTTAAGAAACCATTTGGATTAGAAGATGGATTTTCAGACTTAAATAATTGATTGTATATTCTTGTTTCAGCAATATTTATAGGAGAATTGTATTTCTTCGAAACAGGAACCCATTGAATGAATGTCTTTGGTTTCTTAGTGACATCATTATTGTAATGGACATGAATCTTTGTAATTCTGCCATTACTATCCTTTTCTAATGACTTAAATGAGATGGTGTGTGGTACTTTAATTAACCCAACTGGCTGATCTGGTGTCAATCTGAAGAATTCTTTATCATCAGTTAATTCGGAGAAATCAGATCTTTCTATATATAGTTTGTTTGTAAATGGAACAGTTCTTTCACCAAAACTTGCGGTACCTTGTCTGTATGGTATGGTCACTAATTCTTCAAAATCATCTTCTAGGTTATCAACTACAATTTCAATTGGATCTACAATAAACATCAATCTTGGGGTGCTATCTTCAAGGTATTTTCTAACAGCACTTTCAAATCTAACAACTTGAATATTAGTGTCACTAGTGGTGACACCTAAAGTATTAATGAAGGATAGAATAGCACCTGGTGGAACACCACGTCTACGGATACCTTCCAATGTAAATAATCTTGGATCATCCCAACCTCTAACATGTTTTTCATCGACTAATTTGGCAATCTTTCTCTTAGATAAGATAGTACCGGTAATATTTAAACGACCATATTCTCTTTGTGCTGGTCTGAATACATGAACTTGGTCACATAGCCACTCATAACTTTCTCTTGACAAGTAAAATTCTGTAGTACATAAGGAATGAGTAATATTTTCAAAGGAATCCACTAAACAGTGAGTGAAATCATAAGTTGGGTAGATCTTCCATTTAGTACCAGTTCTTGGATGTGGAGCGTTTAAGACTCTATAAGCAATTAAATCCCACATCTGTGGACTTGGTGAATTTAAATCTTGTTTCATTCTTAGGATAGCTTCACCTGGTTTATAGTGGCCATCTCTCATTTTTCTAAATTCTTTTAAGTTTTCTTCTATAGATTGGTCACGATGCTTACAGGCAGATCTTTCACCACCTGGAGTACCATCTTCTCTAATCCCACGACCTCTTTTGATTTCTTCAGCAGTACAATGACATACATAACCTTTTTCATTGTTGATTAAGACTTCAGCTAAATCGTATAATTTATCGAAATAATCACTCGAATATGTAATTTTCCATGGGGAAAACCCTAACCAATGAACCATTCTCTTTATAGATTCGAAATATTCTGGAGCTTCAGCTTCAGGATTAGTGTCATCGAATCTTAAATAACAAACACCATCATGATATTTTGCATAACCAAAATTGACCATAATAGCTTTAGAATGACCAATATGTAGATAACCATTTGGTTCAGGTGGAAAACGAGTGTGGACTTTACCCTTAGTGAACTCTAAATGAGCTGGTAACAGTTCTGGGTATGCTTGAGGATTCTCACCTACTTTATGTAATTCACCTAAGAAACCTTCAGTAAACATAGTTCTCTTAGGAGCATCAGTGGTTTTATCATTTGATTTATCATTATTGTTAGATTTTTTAGGTTCTTTCTTTTTCTTAACCATATCTCTTTCATCCTTTGGGCCTAATACTTTTAATATCTCTTCATCAATTAGAGGTTTGAATAAACGAGGATCAGCCCACTTTAAATTTGGTAAGTTTTTGATGGATGCAAAGATTGATGGAATCAATTTGTAACGTTGCTCTAAAATAGTTTCCTTATTTTCAGTGATGTAATCAACAATTGATTGTCTAACTTGATCCTCTGTCACAGTGATTCCAACACCAGTATTTTCATTAAACTCATCCTTATTGATCTCGGTATTTCCCTTTGACTTGATATATTTGAAAGCAGCATCGACTTGTAAAGGAGTCTTTAAATCATTAGAAGTGATAGCATCGACAATAATCTGGGTGTTTGGCAATTCAGTACCTTTGATGGATGCTGCTAAATTATGAATTAAAGCTCTAGTCTGTTTGTTCCATTGATAGTCCTTTGGAGCTTCATTGACTAGTTTTGCAAGAGAATCAGAAACTTTCTTATTTTTAGTAATTTCTTTCACTTTACCGTCTTCGAATCCGACATTACTGAATAATGTGGTAAGTTCCTCGACAGAAGTCATTGATAAGTATTATACGATTTTTGATATTTTGTGAAACTTTTGAAACTATACTTCAAAAAATCCAAGTGTTGTGACATTTATAATTTCCTAATGCTTTCAATACTAATCATTTTTTTTTGCCTAATCAATGCATCGATGTGAAAAACTGAAAATGGATAAGAAGCAATTACCCGAATGAGCTCTTATCAAATCTTTCACGTGAACTGTGATGTGTCACAGGTGCCCACAAACATAATAGAGAGGTATATTTAAGAAAACACTGATTATATCCCACATTCCAGATAACTTAAGTATACACCACCCTGATATACGTTCATTGGTGACTGATATAAGAATACCTAGCTTGATACATGGCACAACCCAATCACCGCATACTAAAAAGCAGTCACAAAACTTTTAATTTTCAATTATTTTTAAGAAAAAAATAAAAAATAAAAGCAGCGCAAAAATTACTCAAAGAGGAAATTATATTTTACTTTTGCAATGAAATTGAAGAAGCGACGCAAGAATTTCTTCAAAATAATGTCAAAGTGGAAATTTCACCGTTCTTAGTGCTCTTTTAGGGACGCTGAAAGTATTGTTGGACTTAAAGAAAGGTAGTGTTTGGTTTGATTTTATATCGTTTGGCTTCAATTCTAAAGTACCCAACTAGAATTATCAGTAAAAATGGATTCTAAGACCCCTGTCACCTTAGCTAAGGTTATTAAAGTATTAGGCCGTACCGGTTCCCGTGGTGGTGTCACCCAAGTTCGTGTCGAATTCTTAGAAGACACAACTAGAACTATCGTCAGAAACGTTAAAGGTCCAGTTAGAGAAAACGACATCTTAGTCTTAATGGAATCTGAACGTGAAGCTAGAAGATTACGTTAATATTTTGAATATAAGATGGGAATCCTTTTCTATTTTTATATCTCTTATTATCTCTATTTCTCTACTATTCTAACTATCTTCTAATGAAAATCCTACATTATAACAAATTTTGAATTATATTATACAAATATTGCGAAAAAAGTAACCACTGAATCAGTACTTAAACTATAATCAAAGTTATTCCTCGTTTGGTTTTTGAACCATTATCTCGAGAGTTTCAAGCACTCTTTTAATGGATTCATATTATGAAAGGATTTTTGCTAAATTTAAAGTGATGTTATTATATTTTTTTTTTTATTTCTTATTATAATAATGAATGATTGAAGTCATTTGACCCATCACTTTCCTAAATTGCAAATAGTCCAGTCCTTTTTTTTATTTTTCTACTATTTCATTATATGAATTAAGAGTTTTTTATTCCATACTTTCATTTGACTAGTGGATCAGGACCAAAGGAAAAATGTAATTTGATCTTATAGTATTTCATTATTATAATGTGTGTATCATATCACCCAATATATATAAGTTATTTTATTTGTAAAATTAAATATTTTATACGTATTTGTTATAATTATTATTTTCATTCTATTTTGTTCAACATTCAAAGAAATTTTGTCAGATGAGATGTGTAACTTAAGAGTCAAATGCTCCTTTAAATATCTTGCAAGTAAATATATCAACAAATTCTTAGTGGGAAATCAACATAAAATTAGCACTTAATGGATTCTCTCAGTATTACTGGTGATACAGCTAATTTATTCAACAATCTTCGTGATCCATGTGTCAAATTATCAAGATTAGCTTTTCTTCCAGATTCAAACTTTGATCCTAATTCCATAGAGTTACTACATACGTTAAAAGAAATAGACACTATATTCTCAAATTTAACAACAAATGACAGTATACTTTTTGAAGCTTCAATACCTTTAAAAATTGCTGAATATGTGTTTATCCCTATAACTGCATTACTACAAAAACAATCATTAGGCAATTCGCAGACTGAATTCTTATTAAATATTGTATTCCACCTTTTACAGAAAAGTTGGCACCCATTGGGTAATTTCCCATCAAATTTTGCATTTCAATTATTCCCTATAATATCCCACTTGGTAACACCTGCTACAAATCCAGATTCTTCACCAGACTTTAAACTATCGTGCATAAGAACACTTAATCAGTTCTTCAAGACCTTAAATAACCAGGATTTTCATTCAAGTTTCTTTTACAATGATAAGAAGCTGTTACCTGTTTTGGCATCATTAATATCTAATATACTCTCTGTTCTTACATCTCAACACAAAAATAATATGGATATTCAATTATTGGCAATTTCAACACTTGAATCAATCTACAAAGATTCTCTTTATGATGGCGAAAGTTTATCCCTCATATTACCTGCAAACGTTTCTTCGATAACAAAATTGCTAACTCTTCCAGGGCTAACCATTCATCAAACAGTTGTCACAAATGCATTAAATTTATTGTATCTACTGTTATCTAAGGTATATGATGATAATGAATTGAAAATTGTTAGAGACCGCCAGATTAAATCCCTGTCGTCATTAGTTGATCAGTCTAATGATGTTTCTGAGTTTGTCCGATTAGAAAGTAACTTTAAGCATCGAACAACTAGCTGGCTAAATGCAACTTCAGCTCAAATAAAGCTTGCGTTTCAGAGGTTTCTACCAAAATTAATCAAAAGGAATAATGGCATCATAAATGAATGTTTAGCTAATATGATATCGAATCTTTTGATATCTTCAAACTTAGCTTTATCTAACTGTAGGGATCTGCTTCTGTTATCTTTGATAGAATTAAGATTGGATCCATTGCATCAATTCCAAATAGCTTCAAACGTAGCAATTGTTAAGAATTGCTTTGTTAATGATTTTTTTTCAAATAACTACAAATTACTAAATACTATGAAGATGAACGATTATGAGAAACTTAACTCTTTAAATTACTCTTTAAGCATATTCGATAAAAATGTAATCATCAATGATTTTATCCCAAAGATTCATATAGCTCTAACAGAATTGACGGCGATGCCAAATAAAGCCATCAGTAATATTAAAATTAATGATAAGATAACAACATTGAGTAGTCATATTGTTCAGCAACCATCCAGCGTTATTATATCAAATTCAGTAGACTTTGAATCTCAAGATTCTGTGAAAAGAGATTCTACTCCGTTCATTTTATCCCTATGGGGCTCCATATCTAAAGAAATGCAAAACAGTCTGAATTCTTTGTTTATTACTTTATCAAAACAGGTTCCGCTATTAGATACCGCTATAGAGTCTTTGTTATCCGAGCAAACTAACGCATCAATGGATGCTAAGACAAATGCGTTATATATATCTACCTCATTATTGAATGCCAGTTGTAACGATACCGTGAACGCCGCTAATGATTTTTTAAATTTATCCTCGTATCAAGAGGAAAATGCCAGTAAGAATTATGAGATATCTTACGTGCTGCTAGAATTCTGCAATGATTTCATACAAAATATTAATGATTCTATGGAATCGAATAATAATATTATAGAAAAAAAACATGAAATTGCCATTTGTACCATATTGGCATCTATTCAGTCAGTATCAAATGTTCTGAATAGTGAGGATTTTAAAATGGAATTGATTGACTATTTATTCTTCATTGTAGAAAAGCTATCTTCGACTTCTCCAACAGTACGTCAATTTGCGCAAGCATGTGCAGTAACAATTGCTGATAATTTCTACGGAGGGGATATAAAGCTATTACTGAAGGACAATACTGATTATATAATAGATTCTATTTCACAAAGATTAAATTCAGGATATACTCAAAACATAAGCACTATCTTGATGGTCATTTGTAGAATATCTGGCTTTGAAATTATCCATGCATATAAGGATATTATTGAGACCATTTTCAAATTACTAGATTACTATCATGGTTACGCAGACCTGTGTTATGAATTTTTTCAACTATTTGAGGTTATAATCAACGAGTTAAAACAAACATATATTGAAGAAATTGAGGGATCGCTACGAATTCTAAACTCTGATTTCTTAACGAAACAAGCCAATTCTTTTAAGCCTTGGGGACTAGACAGTTTAGACCAGTTAAAATATGCTATAGATAAGGAGCATCATTCAGTTACTGGACTGCAAGATGGATCAAATGATAATTTACCGTTTGATGAGAACGAACCTAAAAGTTTTCAAGAATATTTTGATAGGAAGCTCGAAAGTGCAGAAGAAAAAGAAGTTGCAGATAGTGATGATGAAGATGGTGTTGATAAAGAAGATATAGATAACGATAGATGGATAAGCCCAGTTCCACGAGAATCATATAAGGTACTCTTACAAATTTTGCATTACGGTGATAGACTACTAATGCACAATTCTAAGCAACTAAGAGTTCAAATTTTAAAAGTTATAAATATTATCATACCGCTTTTGGCCACCCAGTATAATTCACTATTACCGCAAGTTGCACAGATATGGGATGCTTTGATAATATGTGCTCTTGATAAGGACTTTTCCATAAACAAGCCAGCATTTGAATGTTTGCAACAAGTAATCAAATGTGCAGGTGATTTTATATCCAAACGGTTTTTAGATTTCTGGGAAACATTAAACAAGGAATCACTCCTTCTTAAAGAAGTAAAAGCAACTCCACAATCTCATGACACTAAGGAAATTGTGATACATAAAAAGATTCCTCCCATGACCAAATCAGCATTAGTTTCGCTTGCTAACGTACTACTTGAAGGTATATCTGTCACAGGTTTTCTAATACCTGAAAAAGAACTAGTTCAGATGGTCCATTGCTGTTTACACGTTATTCCTCATCAGCGAATTTCCTCACAGTCTCACTTACTAGCAGATATCACCTGGAAGATCAAACAGGATCCTTGATTAGTATCATTTAGCCCTCATCTCATCGGATCTTGTACTTTTTCAGCGTCAACAAATTTCAATGAGGAAAAAAATAATAATATCCGTACTTCCAAATGAGTTGATAACTATGAAATTTAAGATAATTTAATGGAAATCAAATGAGGCATTACGTATAGCTGTGCCCAGTATATCTTATTTTTTTATATCAAAAATTAATCATCATATGGCCACTATATGAACCACCAATTCATTATTCTATATAATGGGATTGAAATCAATATATGCGGATGAATCGGATAAGCCTGCAAAAAGTGATAGACATAACTCAAAAAGGTCACCTACATTAATAAACAGAGACGTGGAGAAATTTTTATCTAATAAAAAGAGTGAGAAATATACCATTTCCGATTTGGATAGAGCCTTTCATAATTCATTAACTGACAATAGAAAAATAGAGAATATCCATCATGAGCAAAATTTCAATCCGTCTGAAGGTATGGACGATGATCTACCAGTTGATGATGACATCTCAATGGATGACATAGACAATGAACACATGATTGATTCAGTTTCCAAATACTTATTAATGGAAAGGCTTCATCATAGCAACTCAACACCGTCCAATTCCTCTAATAATTTTGCTGTGGAGACCGATCCTGGATGCATACCGACAGGATTACAAAGTATATTTGTGATAGATACAAACTTTATTATATCTCATCTGAATACACTAGAATCCCTAAGATTGCTGACTCAAAAGTATTTACACTCGATAGTCATACCTTCAACTACTATCCGTGAATTGGATGGACTAAAAGTATCAAACAAAATTGTAGAAGATGATAGTTCTGATCCACCACGCTCCATTAATCTCAGTAAACTTGCACGTGCCAGTATAGACTGGATATATAAGTATATGGCTGATAAGGGCTCAGGTGTCTTGGGACAAAAACTACGGCAAACTCTAAATCCGAATGCAATCAAGGATGACGCCATTTTGGATTGTTGTCTCTACTTTCAAAAGAAAATGGGAAGTATGGTGGTGTTATTATCTAATGATAAGAACCTCTGTGCCAAAGCATTAACTGAAGATATCTTGACGGTTTCGTATAGAAAAGGTATGACAGGGGAACTAATAGCTGAGAAAGTTTACGAAGAAAATATGTTGCGATCAAATAATGAATATCATCAGCACCTTCATGCTACTACTGTTAGTGATATAAACAATGATAGAATTATAAAGAGTTTTGGAGATGTTGACAATTTGGATAGTCAAAGGGATGGAAATATGCTTCTGAAGGAAGGCCTTATAGATCAATCGTTGGGCTTAACTGAAATTTCTAATCATATATTTAACAGTATCCGGGAATCCGTGATATTAGCTGTTTCTTATGTCATGCATGATGAGTATGGCTCTGAAATATCCCATATTGATTTCGATGATGGGAAGGAAAAAGATTTGAAAGATGTATCCAAAATAATTTATGACTTTTGGGTCTCGGTATTTTCAGAGCACTTCAGAGCTACAAAGTTAAAGAAAGAAGACTGGCGGAATCTACCTAATACTTTACTTTCAGTTCCTGGTAATGTAAATGATCTAAAAACTTTCAAAACGTTTTGGTTAAGTATACTGGAGCATTTATTTTTGAAGAGATCAGAAGACGAAAACCGAATGATTGAAAACTGTAGTAATTATTGGGACACGTTAATATCACATATAGACATATAATTATATGCATTTATATATCACTGCATAAATATTCAAAATAGTACATAAAGGAAAAAAATTATGGTAAATATAAAGGACCGTCATGAATTATTTCTTACTAGTTTCTCAATCTTCAATATGTTTTTCATCTAGCTCAATATCATTCACATTTTTTGAAGGTTGTTTTTCATGTTCTTCTAATACAAATGTTCTTAATTTATCTTTGATTGTAATTTTAGTTTCTCCAATGGCACTGTTCACTACGCTTAGAACAGGAGCCCATAAGTCAAATCTGTTAATGAAATAAAATGCTACAAAACATATCAATGTTAATGTCACAAACAGAGGATTCTTAATAACAACCATGAATTCATTCCAACCCAGCACTACAATTAGACCATAGATCCATAATGGAATATGAGTAGTGGTTGTTATAATGGATCTCTTTGCATCAATTACGGATACATTGATTTGCTTTCTGAATTGTTTTAACACTCTTTCCTTTTGTAACTCATTTAAAATGTGAGCAAATCTTTCTACATGATAAACTCCAGTGTCATCTTCATACTCTTGATCATTTTCCATAACAACATCAGGCACTATCTCAACGTTATCAGTAGTCTTAGCAAGTGACAGTGTATCAAGAAGACTCATTGCTTTTTCTTTAGCGACTCTAAAGGCTTGATCTATTTCATCTTCATTTTTCCAAAATCTTGGTGAATCATTTTCATCGTATCTAAATAAGTTTTCAAATTTATCTCTTAATATGCTTGCAACTGTATCCTCTTTCAAATAATCATGAACAGTAGTAGATAATATAGCCCAAGCATTAGATATTATTTTTTTATAAATTTCATTATTCTCTACTTCAGAGACACCCACTTGAAAATTATATGAATCATTATCCAGTTCGTACCTCTTTACATTTTTAGTTATAGATTCTCTGAATCTTACCATAACCTTCTCCCAAACGTTAACATCGGGATCTGATAAGAATGAAATAGTAAAATCTTTTATATCGTAGGTCATATTCTTCTTTATGCGAAGTGTTATGGATTTTATCTCCATATCAGATAACTGCTTTGCTGTATCACGTAGCCTTTCTTCAAATTTGTCTAAAAGATCGGTGCTCTTATGATCGATCAATTCAAAATCTTTAAACTCTTTGAGAACAGCGATAAACTCTAATTTTGCATTATCTTGGTTATCATTCAACTTTTCAATGAATGTGATTGAGTTGCTAGATATAGGTTTCTTCATTTCTGCCTTGATACTATCCAGAATTTCATTAGTAATGTCATCCAAGAATGATCCTACTGTTAATGTGTATAGCTCATTAATCTTTGCATTCAAATTATCTCTATTTTCTCGGTATACGACATCAGCATAACGGGCTGCTTGAGTATCATATTCCTCTAGACATAGTTTTTTCTGACTAGTTAAATATTGGACCAATTTCCCTTTGTTGTTTATAATAGATTTTATAAAGTTGTCGTAATCAGCATAAGTTTCATCAAAACATTCCCTAGAGATTTCTTCGGTCTTGAACCTAGCAACTAAAATTTGTTGTGTTGGTAAATCTAGATCTTTATTATTTTCAATTTGATCCCAACAGTTTTCAGCATATAATGACCAACCATCAATAGGTAAATGATGATGATAATTAGATTTGAAATAGTAATTCTTGTTTTCTTTGAAGGTGAAGGAATCACCTAGTTCTTTTACATCTCCAATAAAATTATCGTATTGCAAAAGCTTGTGGCTTAATCCTCTAAACTCTAAATCAAAGAAGTCGTATAGAGTTGTATTGTCACATCCTTCTGGCTTGCTTAAATCTTTCCATACTTTTTCCAATTCAGTAATCAAGGATTCGGCAAGACTATTTATTGGAGTAACGCCTACATGATCTCTAATAACAAATAATAACAGCACTTTATGATTATTTTTACTTGAAACATCAATATTCTTTCCAAATAAAGACAGGTTCACTTCAAAAACAGTCTTCAGTAGTGCCATGTTGTTACCTTGGTATAGACCAATTTGCTGTTCCCAGAGGTTGACAATCAAAACTTCAGAGACAGAAATGGCAAATAATGCAGCCTTTCTTTCAAAATCTTGATCTTCACCTCTCTCAACACCATCAGAACCTTCAACATCCAATATGAAAATATCAGAGCCTGTATCAGTCTTGATATCCTTTGTAGTATTAATAAAATGAGTATGCGATAGCCAAATACCCTTTGTTGTTTGCTGTCTCTTGACTTGAGCATCCATAGTATCAAAGTGTGTATTAAACAGCACGTTAAGCAATGTAGATTTTCCACTGGACTGGGAACCAAACACTGAAATAACATGGTAGTTCTGATCTATATCCCTACCAGATAGACGTCTCTTTAAGTATGGCAACAATTCCGGATTAAACTCTTTCTCCTCATTGATCAAGTGAATGGCATCCCTATTCTCATCAACAATAGATTCGCCCATGATATCGACTAGCTTCACTACCTTTGGACCTTTTCAAGCAATTCACTAAGTTGTGAGATACTCCCTTTTTAAATGGAGATGCCATAATGATAAAGTTCGTTGTCTTTTTTTTTTGTTATGCGACATTTCATATTTGCAATTAAAAATTAACGTCAAAGAAACGAGCTCATATTGAAATATCATAGCTAAGATAAAGAGTTAATGCAAGCTATCTGAAGAGTATTCGGCGTGTAAAAATGAATATGACCAAAGAAGACTTAGTAAATGCAAAACTATCTAAGACACTGAGTCGATTTGAAAGTAGAATTGCCGCAGGTGACTACTATGAAGCCCATCAGACATTAAGAACAATTGCTAATAGATATGTGAGAAGTAAATCCTACGTACATGCTATTGAACTAATAACTCGTGGTGCATTATCATTTTTGAAGGCTAAGCAAGGTGGTAGTGCCACCGATTTGATCTTTTACCTTTTGGAAGTATATGACCTTGCTAAAGTGGAGGTTGATGAGACATCAACTGGACGTTTGATTCAATTGTTAGTACTTGTAGATCCATTGGAACCAAATGTCAAGGATGTTATTACTGGTATGAATAATTGGTCAATTAAGTTCAGTCAGTATAAGTTTGGTGACCCTCAATTACATAATGTTATTGCCGTTAAACTGCTAGAAGGTAACCATGTTTATGAAGCTGAGAGATATTTTATGTTGGGTACTCGTGATTCCTTTATTAAATATACTCAATTAATATGGCAGTGGTTTCTACAGGCACAAGAAGATACCTCTGCTGATGATATAGGTACTATTAGTGGTGCATTCTTCAGTAGAGTAGTTTTCAATTATCTATCAATTTCGAATATAGAATTTGCTAGAGAAGCTATAATGACTCTCTTAGAACAGTTTATTGAAGAGTTTAACATTGAAGGTGTTGAGACAGTGGAGAAAACATTAGGTAGTGGCAGCAACAACAAATTTACTCTATTGATGTTCTCAGATGATAAATTCCAAGAATTAAACTTTTTACAACTATTAATCTTAACATGTCAAACTAAAGACAAAAATCTATTTTCTACATTGAAAGATCATTACTCTACTTTTTCACATACATATAAATCTAATCTAGAGTTTTTAGGTCAAGAGTATTTTGATATTGTTGCTGTAAAACAGGCTAATTTCTTGCAAGATATGATGTCAGGTTTCCTTGGGGGAAAGTAAATTCATATATAGATCTATATTAGTTAAACTATATCTAACTTTTTATGATGCTTGATCTATTCAAAGCTTCTAACAATTCGGGCCTTTTTGCCAATAGAAGTTCTTTCTTTGCATCCTTATATGAAAACAATTTCCTATCTCTCTTATGTGATTCTGGAAACGTATCGAGAATCTTATCGATTTCCATCTCAAACATATGAAACTCTGATCTTGGTGGATGCAATATTATATCCCCATTATTATCTCTATCACTAGTTGGAGAATAATCATTATTGAATTCCTTTGGTGGTCTCATATCTTCGACAATACCCAGGCTGGCAGTTATCTTTCCCATACATCCAGCTTCTTCCCAAGTTTCTCTCTGAGCAGTCATAGAATAGTCTTTTTCATCATTTTCGACACCTCCTTTTGGTAGTATCCACTTGTGTCTACTAGCAGAGGAAGTTATCATTAACACTCTATCCTTCTCCGTTGTAAGACATACGCAACCAGCCACTACTCTTGCACCTGTCTTTTCAGAATAGACTTGGTTTTCTCTACCAATTCTTGATTTTTCTGAAGGAGTAAACATTCTGTGATGTCGAGCTAGTATTATTAAGAGTATGTATAAATTTTAAGGTTTTAATTGTTATACAATTTTTCAGATAAATACGAAATTTAATAAAAAAAGGTGAATTAATATACAAATTTTCATTTCTTTCATTCAAAGTATATATTTAGCTATATATTTGGTGTATAAAGACTCCGTTACCTTCCAAAATTCCAAAATCTAATTTATAGTGCCAAATAGCGTAACATAATACATAAAATCCATATGAAAGTTTTAGTGAAAAAATATATATATATATAGTTATTTTATTTTAAAGACATAGCATAGTCAGATAAAAGCTGTAAACAGCCATATCATTCAACGACCGTTGTATTATGTAGTTGGGAGTGAGTGGTAATTGCAATCAGCTTCCAGACTGATTGCTCTTACAATGAGATCACTACGGATATATTAAAAAGAAAAAATTTAAAATATACAAAAGAGACAAGAAAATAGAGAACTAGAGACATTGAGATACGATAAGTATTGGGGGGTATTTATGCGTTTTTAATTGTATTAGGGATACTGTTACTTATCAGCCTAATTTGGATAAATTTAAAGACGATTTCTTATTACGGTAAAATAGGCACTTGTTTGTTTATATGTTATTCAGTACCGAACATGCATTCAAGGGAAAAAATATAGGTACTTTTATTCAAATTGCATGATATATAGATACTTTCTAAATATAGATTTTTATGTTTCTTATCCGTTGTTTCCATTCAGTTAGAGACACTTGCGAGCACCAATTTTGATATCTCCTCATTTAGACCTGCGGCATTATCATTAGTTGAGGCTTCGGCATATACTCTAACTGCGTCTTCAGTACCACTTGCTCTAACGAAGGATCTACCGTTGGAATATTTAGCGATTACTGTATCCATTCTTGCTTGTAGTCCGGATGGTGTGAGTAATTTTCTCTCTTGATCTGTTGTAGTGAACACAGATCTATCTGGGACTAATACTTTTGTTAGACGATTAGGTAAATCAGTATATTCATTATTCCATTGAGCAGGCGATAGTTTAGAGATAGATAAAGTGATGAGAATCGCAAGCATATCAGAAATGGCATCACCTACAGTTTGATTAATGAGATTGCTAAATCCCAGTAATGTACGACATGCCAATTTTGCATCTTCAGTAATGTTGGAGTCATTTTTTAATGTCTCTTCAATAACCGAGTTGAACACTGAAGAAAATAAGATAGTACCGTGGCCATTAGCTTCAAAGTAAATTCCAATGTCGTAATTTAATTCAGCTTCATGATGTAAATGTTTAACACCTGTCTTTGTACAAGAAACTGGAACATTTAATTTTTCAGTTATATAATTCGTAGAATTACCATTTGCGTAGGCTGTTTGTACTACACCTAGTTTAATCTTATCTGATAGATTAGCTCTTGATAAGAGAGATTGACAAAATTTAGCAAATAACGTAGAAATCTTGTCCCCATCTAATAAATTGAACTTATTTGATTGCTTATCAGTATAGTAAAACACTATTCTATCAGCGTCACCATCAAATGAACAATATAAGTTAGATGGTGATGGTTCAATATTTTTTGGTAATTTTTGATTAGTCTTTACATAATCTGCCCCACAATTCATATTGAGTAAATTTGGTTCTTTATAATTACTGTTAGTGACTTTAAATGCTTTTTTGAAGGATGAAGGTAAATTATCTAGAAGTTTAGCTACTTGTACCCCACCTACACCATTAGCAGCGTCAATTACTACGGTAGGGTCGATTGATTCTATCTTGTATAAAGCGGTAAGATCTAACCAATACTTGATGAAATGATCATTATAATCAGATTCATTGAATGTAATCGTGGAGTCAGTAGACTTATTTTGTTTATCAGTCAAGAAATGCAACTGTGGTGTAGTTACTAATTTATGATTAACAACTGTGGCATTAAAGACAGGAGAAAGAGTGGATAAGAGACAATCCAATAATCTTGGAGAAGATTCCCTCGAGTCGTACCCTACTATAACTTTAGGGGAAACATTTGCATCCAAAGTAATCCCTAAATCTGATATCAATCCTTGCAGATAAGAGAAAAATTTCTCAAAATTTTCATTAGCGGCTAAATTAGCTAACGTAGTAGCATAGCTTTCCCATTCTGAACGAAGCATAGCGCCATTCGGTTCAATAATCTTCACCCCATTATCGTTTGGAGGGTTATGGGACGCAGTAATCATCACACCAACGAACTTGCCATCCACTGCCAAAGATCTTAAAGCAGCAAGAATCCCAGTAGTAAACATAACGGTGTCCAGCACTTTGGCATCGTCTCTAAAACCTGCCGTCCCATACGTGTAAGTGTATCCCCTGGTCCCGGCCACCTCACCAAACAGTTTCTCCAACACAAGCTTATCAATCATCCTAGTAACCTGCTGTCTATCCATCCACCCTCTCTCTTTCTCTTTCTCTTTCTCTTTCTCTTTCTCTTTCTCTTGCTCTTATCAACTAAAAATCGAAATCTTTTTTGACCAAAAAATCGAAGCGTCCGGGTGAAAAACTGCTACTCAGTCATTGAAAACGTGAAAGGGGTGTGGAAGGCCCTTGATAAGGGAAAAGTATAAATACCCCCGTCTTCTCATCTTCTTTCCTTGAATCTTTGTTTCACTTGGTGGGACAGCTCGACACGCTGTTGGTATACTCGTATTTACAGCATAGACCTCTGATAGACTGCGATACACACGCATCTGCTAGGAAAAACTACTACTATGAAAGCACAATCACTCACTCTTTTGGCTGCTTTAGCCGCCGTTTCCTCTGCTCTTGTTCTTCCTGAGTTGGACAAAAACGGTAACAATAATGATAATGACAAAGGGGAGCTCTCTTTGAAAGACGGGTTGTCGTTGTCTCCTTCTAGTGCTAAGCACTGGTTAGCTGGGTTATCCGAGAAGGCTAAGGAGGAACTTCACAAGTTGAAAGAAGAGTTGCATTTAGCTCCTCTTATTTCTCCAAACTCTATCTCTGCTGCTCACAAGATTATTCCAAATCGTTATATTATTGTCTTCAAAGATGAAGCCTCTAGGGACCAAGTACAATTCCATAAGGAATTTATTCAACAAGTTCATTTACAATCCATCACCGACTTAGATCCTCAAAACGAATTCTTCACCACTTTAGATGTTGAAAACTCTAAAGGTGGTATCTTAGACTCATTCAGTATTGAAGACTCCATCAAGGGTTACGTAGGTCATTTCACTGAAGAAATCATCAACTTGATCAGATTAAACCCACTAATCGATTTTATCGAATTAGATTCAACAGTCACAATTTCTGATTTCAATACCCAAAATAACGCTCCTTGGGGGTTAGCCAGAATCTCTCATAGAGATCCTTTGAATTTGGCTAGTTTCAACAAATACTTATACGATGATAATGCCGGTAAGGATGTTGATGCATATGTTATTGACACCGGTGTTAATGTTAAACACAAGGAATTCGGCGGTAGAGCTCAATGGGGGAAAACCATTCCAATAGATGATCAAGATATCGATGGTAATGGTCATGGTACTCATTGTGCTGGTACTATCGGTTCGGAGCATTACGGTATCGCTAAGAACGCCAACATAGTTGCCGTCAAAGTCCTTAAGTCTAATGGGTCAGGTTCCATGTCTGATGTCATCAAAGGTGTAGAATACGCTGCTAATTCACATTTGGAAAAGAAAAAGAAAAACTCTAAACATTTCAAGGGGTCCACTGCTAATATGTCTTTAGGTGGTGGTAAATCTCCCACCTTAGATATGGCTGTTAATGCTGCAGTTAAAGCTGGTTTACATTTTGCTGTTGCTGCTGGTAATGAAAATCAAGATGCATGTAATACTTCTCCTGCTTCAGCTGAAAATGCCATCACTGTAGGAGCTTCCACTTTAAGTGATGACAGAGCTTATTTCTCTAACTGGGGTAGTTGTGTAGATATATTCGCTCCTGGTTTAAATATCCTTTCCACTTATATTGGTCCAACTAATGATATGACTGCTACACTTTCAGGTACCTCTATGGCTTCTCCTCATGTTGCAGGTTTATTAACATATTTCTTATCTTTACAGCCAGAACATGATTCAGAATTCTTCGATACCAAGAAGGGAAATAATGGAGAAATTACTCCTCAACAATTGAAGAAAAAGTTAATCGACTACAGTACAAAGAACGTCTTATTCGATTTACCTGAAAACACTCCAAATTATTTGATCTATAATGGTGCAGGTCAAAGTCTTTCTGATTTCTGGAACAATACAAAACCTAAGGAAAACGTACAACAAGAATTAAATAAAGTTAATGAATTAGTTGAAAATATTAATAGTTCCAATGATATTTTATATCAAAACTTAAGAAACGTTTTCGATAAATTGAACATATTCTAATTATCTTCTGTCACTTCTATCTCAAAAATTTCTACATCATTTTATTTTCTTATTCATACCCTTAAAATAATTTATTATGGTTTTTTTTTCGCTATTTACAATACTGTCTTTTATACTTTCTCTTAATGTAATTACATGTGTATAAAAAATAATAAAATAATAATAAATATTCATTATTTTTTTTTTATATTCGAAATTGGAAGAAATTCAAATTGAAGAAAAAAAAAATTTCTTCAGTTAATCAGATTTATAGTGCAATATGACTAGCTTATACTATCTAATTCCTCCAAGCTACTTGTACACTAAAATAAGAAGACCGGCATTCTCACAATGACTAGAAAAGTTAATAGAGATCATTTCTATAAACTAGCTTCAGAACTATCAGAAGAAAGACTACAGGCAGCAATCTCAATAGTCAATGATTTGTCCGTTCTAGTATTACCAGAAGATAATGAAGAATGGAACTACGTATTGAATAGACTGATTAAAGGTTTATCATCTGATAGAACAGGCGCTAGACTTGGTTTCTCACTCTGTTTGACTGAAGTAATTAATCTCGCTTTAGATTTACATGCTAATGAAGATACAGTTGGTCCTGAATCATTATCTAACATTAATCAATATCTAGAGCTATTATCTTCTACTCTTTCACTGACAATTACTCAAGATGATAGCACAAAGAATAAGAAAAGAAAAGGGAAAGATGATAGAGGTATCTATTTTGGTAAGATGTTCGGCTTGAAAGCATTATTAAATGATCCTCTCTTCAATAAGATTTTCATAATACACTCTAATAATAAAATTACTCTAAACTATGATTTTATTAATATTTTTATTTCTCATATTATGGAATTAGCTAACATGAAAAATTGGATAAGAGAACCTTCATTATTCACATTATTTCAAACTGTTCAAAAAATACTATCCATCTCTAATAATGATCCCGTTTTTATTGAATCAGTTATCAAGTTACTAGATACCAATAATTTGACTCTTTCAGCTGAAGGTCTAGCGATATATTTGTTGCTTCTACATAGTAATAAGGAATCAATTATAGATCTATCCGCTTTTAAACTTAATTCCAATGGTTGGAAACTAAATGATCCTTTACAGAGAGGTAATTTGCCTTTGCTATCAAAAGTATTGACTGATAATAATAGCAGTACTACTAACGATTTAGAGAATAAAAGCAATAACAGTTCGAGTAACTGGAACCCTAGATTGCATTTTGTTTGGGATATCTTATTACCAATTATATCAACCACTTCTAATAGCACCGCTGAAGATAAACATATTAAGAAAAAGGACAGGAAGAACAAAACTAAATCTTCTCTAATTGAATTCCCTGAATTCTGGAAAGCTGTTACTGACGAATCCTTCTTTAACGAAAAATCATCAAGTGAGAGAAAATATTTAGGCTTCTTAATCTTTTCAAAAGCTATTCAAATTGTACCATCTCAATATATCGAATCATGCTTCAGTCAAAATTTCATGAGATCCTTGATCAATCAATCTAATGATAAAAAACGTTTACTACATAGCATTTCTCAGAAGACCTTACATTCGATACTTGCAACCGCTGAAAGTGATCCTTCAAATCGATTAGTGCCCATTTTACACTCTTTACTATTCAAGGCGAACGGTTCTATTAATTTCGATAAATTAACTAAATCAAAGACTGTTTCTAAATTGATTGCTGTGAAACCACTCACTCAATCAACCATAATCCAATTATTTAACATGCTAACATCAAATATAGATGTTAAAAACTCAGTTACAGATATCTCATGTACAAGATTTATTCTAGATACAATCTTACATGTTGTTCGCTCTCATAAGATGGATATAGCTTTCGACCCCACTCTAACAGATTTCCTATTGAGACCTATCTTGTCATTAGCATTTTTTATAAAGGAAAATGAAGAGTTAAATAATTTAGGGAAAGAAAGACTATTTTCTATCCTGGCTGAATTGACAAACACAAAGATCGAAGATAACCCTCATTCATGGCAATATCATACTGTATCATTACTCGTCGATATGGAGAAGGAAAATGATTTAGCTAATAAACTGGACGATAGCCTAAACGAGATCAAAGATAATGCGTTGTCTACTTTAAAGAAGATATCTGATCAATTAGAAAAGAAATTCTCAACTGAATTATCTGGTTTTGAATCATTGTTTTCCATGTCTCTTTTACAATTATATACTGGTGAAGATGATTCAATTGCCACTATCGAAGAATTGTCTACTTTTTATGAAGGTGATAAATTTAAAAATGATAAGGATTCTATGGTTGCAATCACTGAAATTTTGTTATCTTTATTGGCCCAAAAGAAGGCCATCTTAAGAAAATTGAGTTTGCTTGTATGGGAAAATTTTGTCACAAATGTTGATGAGGCATCTATTTCGATTTTATTAGACTCACTCATTGCTAGAGAAAACAAACAAGGTTACTCAAAATTATTTGAAGGTATAGATGAATACGCGGAAACTGGAAGTGAATCAGAATCAAATGATAATGAGAACAAAGAAGCTGATGACGAAAGTTCCAACGAGAGTGATAGTGATAGTGATGATGAAAGTGAAAATGATTCTGATAGTGACGATGAAAAAAATCAAGATATTAATAATATAGATAAAGAGACAACAAGTGCTCTTGCAAAAGCTCTAAATTTACCTGAAAACATAATAAATGAAAATGGTGAAGTTAAATTCGATGAATTGAGTGATTTTTCAGGTGATGAAAATGAAAGTGATGAAGAATCATTAGATGATGAAAAGATGATGGAACTGGATGATCAATTATCGGAAATATTTAAACGTAGAAAAGAAGCATTGTCTAATGTTGCCACTGGTAACCAAAGAAAGATTGAAGTGAAAGAATCTCGTGAAAGCGTGATTGCTTTTAAACACAGAATCATCGACATGTTGGAAATATTTATGAAACATATTGAAACTATAACAAAAGTAGCACCAAATGAAACTGAAAATGCATCTGATGAATTACTGTTGCCTCAGTTCAAGCTAAATTCAGTAGTTAATTCTATTCAGCCTTTAATAATTTGTGTACAACAAACTTTAGACAAGGCTTTAGCAGAGAGAATAGCAAAGTTGATGAAGAAGAGTGTGTTTAAGATCAATGTCAAGGCCCTTGCAAATGAGGAAATGGATGAGAAATATGTAGAACAAATTGATGGTATCCAGAATAAATTGCTACTATCGAAAAAGACTGGTAAGTTTTCACAGATATTCTTCTCACTATGTTCATCAGCAACTATATTCTTCGGTAAAATTTTATTAGTAAAGAAAAATGAAGATCAAGAAAAGGAAGTGTATGAAAAGCTTATTGATATATATGCCACTACAACCAAAAAGTGGTTAGTTGGAGGTAAATTTACTACCAATGTATTTATGGATTTTTTCAATTGGTTATCTTCCAAAAAAAATAGTTCTTGAGATAGATATTACTTAATGATACATATATTATTTTATATAAACCTTTATCTCCCTCTTCAATCTGTATCTAGCTCACTTAGATTCATCTTTGGAATACCACCTACTCGAGGCAGACTGCTAGAACACTTCCAAACTTGAATAATATTTTCTTCTTCGGCGCTTGCCATTAGCCAAGGTATATCAACATTGAAAGAAAAATCATTAATTGGACTTCTATGACCTGCATGTATCATCATTAGTTCTGGTGTGGCGTCTTGAGCATCCTCCTGTACCTGTTCACTCCCTATCTCCATTAGATCCCATAGGATTACTCTTCTGTCAGCACCACTTGACATTATTATACCATCAGTATGGTTATCAAATTCAAGGTTAGTAACTGAATCCTCATGACCTGACATTGAATGTAAAGGAGTTTTCAAGTTTCTTATGTCGTACAAATATATATTAGAGTCGTTACCTGCAGCTGCAAATAAGTTTTTGGAATGTTTTGAGAATGCAATAGTATTATATGGTTCAGTGGAATTTATCTTCATTGAATTCTTATTATTCCTCAAATCTGTAATTTGCAGAAGATTATCTTCCCCTACTGATCCAAAAATATTAGAATCAAAATTATGCCATTTACAATCATTCACGATTTTATTTGAGTGGCTATCCCATATAGTAATAGGTTTATCTGATTGGGAGTCCTTAATATCCCAAAGCGCGATCGTACCATCATCTGAACAGGAAAGAAGTATACCTTCATCGTTCGAGTTAAAAGAAAGACCGTAACCATTGTCCTTATGATATATTAATTCGGTAGGTTCGTGGTTAGATGGTTGTGACGTATCATAAATAAATATGGTACCATTACCGTTTATGGTTGCAACAATCGTTGAGTTTTGCGGCATGTATCTAGCCCTGGTGATTTCACCTTCATGCTTGAATTTCTTGGTAATCTTTATGTTTGATTTAACTTCTTCGTCTTCTTCTTCTTCCTCATCACTCTCGTCTTTCCTATTGCTCTGTAGAACTTCAACTGGCAGATCAATCGCAGCGATTTTCAAATAGTTATCTTCCTGATCCGAAGTATGTGTACCCAAAAGTAAATTTTGTGTTTGAGAATCCGCAGACCCCGGTAACCATTCCAATGTCAGGGAAGGCCAGGCTAATCTTGTCTCACTTACAAAATCATATAATAATGGAACATTTGATTTCCATAAAGAGTATTCCTCTTCAATTGTGAGAGGTTTATCTTCCTCTTTAACAGTTGACATATTCTATCGACAATGAAGATTCTACAATAGCTAGACAGCAATCAGCTTACCTCAATTGTCTAAGAAACCTAAACCATTCACTATCGAGATTAATCGTTATTTCAGATTTTAACAGACTTCTTTTCATTAATCTCCATATTAATCCGGGTAATAAAATAACTTTCCACTATGTCTTCCTCTAACACCCATACAATACATACTAGCTTTTGGTCAAGAGCCATAAAATAGAAACTTGGAGCATTTGGCTGTTCATAGTAAACTATCTGATTGAAATATTGTCATTAGAGGTCACGAACAAATCGATTTCCCTTTGCCGATCATCGATTCCTCTTTGGGGCCTAGCGATATGCCTAAAAAGGTCAAAGCTCTTTCGTGTTTCGCTTCCAATCGCCCTATTAGGAAGGCATGCCCGTTTTAGGAATGGCATCGAATTTTTGGCGATCAGATATTGAAATATTGATTAATGAAAAATATATTTAAGATAGAAAAAGTTTTAGTTGATGTAGTGACTAGTAGTAGAACAAATAATCTTCATTGACTTTAGTAAAGTGATACATATCTGTCTGATACAATATAGGAATTATGAGTTCCCCATTGAAAAGAAGACCAGCATTGAACGAAAAGGGGATAAACATTAGACCGACCTTAAATAATTCGTTACAGCATAGTAAAAGTAGTCAAAATTACAACTCAAGATCTTCTTCAAGTTCACCTCTGAGAAAGGTATATAATGAGAGCAATAGTAGTAGGAGCAGAAGTAACAGTATCATAAGAAAAAGTCCAAATAAACGCTATTCTGCTACCCCTTCACCTGTTAAAAGACAACTAATTCAACAAGCATTCAATTTCTTTGAAGAGTCCCCAACAAAACAAAAGGAGACATTGATGATACAAGCTGAAAAGAAACAGATATATGACAATCAAAAGGTAACATTCAGCAACGACAATATAGAGAATGAGCCTCCTGTAGATATAAACAATGAGAAAGTAAGAGAGGCAGAACCTGAACCGGTTCGTAGAGACTTGGCAAATAGAATCGCTCTGCATGACCTTGATATTCAGAAGTTTAAAGGTTTCATACAGCATCCAATCACATTGGAGTCAATAGCTTTAGATCAACCAGTTTCTGATACTAAGAATACACTAGCCAAAGATTAAGGGAAATACTATACCCCATATCAAAACAACTAATAAAACGCAAATACATATATATATTCACTTAAATAATTTTTTATACAAATAAAGACGCAAAACACTCGGTCTTCATATCCCTATTTGGCTTTTCATACTGCACTGTCTTAGTCGCTTATCTAAACTTGAATGAGTATGGTTTTCAATACAAATGATATATAAACTACAAAAATTCTTTTGGAAATAATGACTATAAAATATTTTAATATTATGATGGGGTTTAATGTTTCTTTGAGACACTCCCATACAGATTAGGTATTATTATGTCTCATACATTCTTAGGCTTATCACTGGAAAGCGCAGATTCGTCTTCTTCAGCTACGGTAGGAGGTATACCTTCGGGAAGATGTTCAAGATGTACCTCGGAGCCAGCCATATTCATACCTTGGCCCACTGAGGTACTACTTGTGTTATTACTTCCACTGGAGGCATTCTTACTTGAGTTTTGCTTTTGAATGGTCTTCTCATATAGTGATTCGTTACCCTTCATAGAGTCTTCACTACTGCTACTGTTTCTTCTAACAATCTTTCTATGCTTCTTACGTCTATTTCTAATTTGTTCCGGTGTTCTACCAATTACATAATGCCATGCTCTTCTTATGACTGCTTTATGTACAGATAATGGCCAATTAATTGGAGATTCGTGCCCTTGATAAATAAAAATATCATAAACACAACCACCAATCAAAGCACCACATAATGGAGCAACTTGAGGAACCCAACAGAAATGTCTATGTGCTTGCCATATAATCTCATGATGGAAACCCATTGCATATAATGCCAAACGAGGACCCATATCACGAGCACCATTCATAGCACAACCAGTTTGGTATGATATACCTGCATTGATAGTGATAGAAAGAATCCAACTACAGACTGGGAAAATATGGGTAGACAATGAGGTATATGGATCAGTAATAGCAAAAGCACAAAGTTGTAAGAAAGCAGTACAGATCATTTCTGAAACGAATTGACGAGTTCTAGTTAAATAAGGTTTAGGAATGACGAAGTAGAAACTAGCAACACTTTCATTACTTAAATGATCAGGAAATTCTTCAGAAATTGACTTACGATAATAGTTGTAAGCAAGCATTGTACCACAGAAAGCACCGATGTATTGACCAAGAATGTAAACAGGAATTTTTTTTATTGGGAAACCTCTAAAGACAAAGGAAGCTAAAGTAATAGAAGGATTGATATGAGCACCAGAAATAGCACTACCACCAGCTGCAAACCAACCTAAAACACCTGCACCGGCCCATCCAATAGCGATATTATCAAAGGTACCGGAACTGGTTGATGAAATTAAATTTTTAAGGGTATCGATCATCATCATAGTCTTTTCATCAACACCAGTAGCGGCAAGTTGAGCCATTGCTGCCTGATATTGATTTAATTGGGATTGAGCACCTACTTTTACCTGAGTAACAACGGAACCACCAAAGAATAACATAACCATAGTACCTAACCATTCAGAAAGGAATTCTTTTAGATATGTGTTCTTTACAGCAGACCATCTGTTGATTGGATGGTATGTAGAAGGTAAAACTGTTGGAGTAAAAGGATTTTGGTATAAAGTTCTTGGTTTGACCACAATAGGAATATCACTTGCGTCTATAGGTTGTCCATTTAAATCATCGAGTGCAGCATTGGAATTTAGATTATTACCTAAACCTGGTAGCTCATATACACTAGGAGCTCTGTGATTTGCATTGTCATCAACTGCAGAGGCAGCTATAGATGTTAAATCATTTCCGGAAGCCATATTTAAAACAGAAGCTACTCTAGAACGAGGTCTTCCACGGAATCTATTTCTCATAAATGCACTTTCTTGCCTGCTTACATAACCTGGCATTGATGTTTCGATAGCAATATTTGTATTAGGTTGAACCTCTTGAATAGGAAACCTGTTACCTGAAGGAGCTTGATACTCTTGGATAAAATATGTAGAAGGTCTTGAAGTATATGTGAAAGGAGTAGTATGGTAATCCTGCATTTCATAGTCAAAATCATCATCTAAGACTTCTTCTACTTCTATTTCTGCATTATTGTTGTGATTATTAGCTGAAGCAGCAGAAATATTTGAGGCAGAGTCATTCAAATCGAAATGAGGCCTACTACCTCCTCTGTGTGTATTATCCTGGTTAGGAGGCATTGAAAAAATATTTTATTATTAATCTGTTATTGTAATAAAAGTTTTCAAAAAAAGTGTAGAAACTTGATAGAAAATCCACTAAGAATATCAAGAATAACTAAATAAACTATGTATACACTTTCTTTCTTTCTTTTGTCTTCAGTGCATCTTGTAAAAATGTGACTATATATTCATTATACAAATGCATTGTATTATATACTCGATGGAATCGAGGATACAGATCTGGGAGAGGCAAAAAAAGAAATTTCTCTGGAAAAATTTTTTAGATTTTGACATCATCTCCTACAGACTTACTTGGCATGTTGATATTTGAATATAATTCACCACATCGTTTCTGGAGCCACGGATATTTTAAACCGGGCTCTCTACTAAAAAGAAAGCAGAGCATTCCTACCACCCGCAAAAATGCCGTTAATAGGAGATTAACATTAAAAAGAAAAAAAAGCTAAAAGAATGATAAATTGTAGGATATCTTCAGAGTGTCTCTACCATTCCTTACATAAACACCTATAAAAAAAGAATGGGAAACCCGGGCACTCCTAGACAACAGAAAAATATGGATGGTAAACCCCAAATACTAACGGAGGAAAAAAGAAAAAAGGAGCTTTCCAACTAAATGCCCTATCTGTGGCTACTAGAACTGATGCAGTAAATAATGATACCGTCGGGAGCTCCTATAAGAAGATTAGCTAACGGCTATTTTACAAAACCTTCTTAAAGATTTGCACAACCTTCCCAGCTGAAACGGTAACTGAGCGCAAATCTTACTTGGTCTCCCTTTTCGTTTGTATTACCTCACCTATTCTGGATCTCTTTATCTGTGCGCTTTTTTCTGTGTGAAATAGATTGGAAAGATCCGGCAGGCATGGCTGTTGAAGAAACAGCCGTAGAAAATCCGAAAAGAAACTTGTTGTCTTATGTAGTGCTTTTCCTTGCCTATTGAATGGATACTAAATCCGGTTTGAGTGCTCGTACGACACGAGAGTACGGAACAATTATGATGGTGGGGTTCCCGCTGTATGCTACAGTGAAGTAGAGTTGGAGCTACGTGATGATTCCCCGTAAGTAAAGGAAAGATGCTAACAAGAATTGCAAACTCGATTGTAATGTTCTTTTTCTTTGGAACGTATACGTAAGAAAAAACGCCTGCAATGAAGAAAACGTAGGATTGTGATTTTATTGAGCAATTTCCCTGCCGTCTAAGCACTGTAATACCCGCTTGAGTGTTTCTCGGAATAATTAAGTACATGGGGAGAAGCATTTGAACCTAGCCCTCAGCACTACGTTTTTGTGTCACATATATTTTAGCTTTTCACTTCTGTAAACGGTAAGTATTTCATATTTAAGAGAAATTTTGCCGAAAATGTATTATTTTTCCATATGGGGAAATTGGTAAACAAAATATTATTCTGTGAAATTTGTAACTTCTTTGCACGCTTGAACTACTTACATACATTTTTAACTTGATGCATGTAGATGGCTTCTTTGGGCTAGATGTAGCCATGCTCAGAGTAAGGGACTTGATTAAATATCTGGTGCCATTTTACAGTAAAGCAATCTCTGATATAAAAGCTCACAAGATCAAAACTACAAGTTTTAAGATAAAATGACATCAGAGAAAATTATAGTGTCTTCCCCTTTTGAAACAAGTCTATATAGAAAGCCATCAAGAAATGTACTGTACTGCACAGATAACTTATGGGAAACCTTAACGAATGTAGAGCTGACTAACTTAATATCTGATCAAAATGAAGACAAGGATGAAATTTTGCAAGTGATCCATAACATACCATTGGATTCAATAGATAATAAAACTCTAACCGTAGAGCCACAAGAAAAGGAAAACATAAGGTCCTTTTCGGGTATTACCAAGGTTATAGACCTTGATATAATGACGGATCTTACAATTCCTTTCAATTTTGAAAATAATGAAATACCAAATATTGAAAACCACAAAGATCTTATAAATAAAATTGCTGATGAAAAGAATGTGGAGATTATAATTTTTAATTTATCAGAAAATCATTGGAAATTTCAAATTATTGGTACTCATTCATACGTTGTAAACTGTAAACCTCAAATTGAAACTCTAATGGAGATAATGAAAGGCAAAGGGGACCTACTAACGTTTTTAAATATTGGATCGTACGCTTTCTTACCGTATTTCCTTAACTCAGATATTAAAGAGTTTCTACATGATAGCCTACTTACGAACTGCTTCCTTCCTGATACTCTATTAACAAATGTATCCTCTTTCAGAAGCCCACAAATAATATTGCAAAGTGATATAGTGTCTATGTTAACCAAATCAAAGGAAATACTTGAAAGAAAGCTGAAAGCTCTGGAAGACTCTATATACTTCAAATCAGTCAATAATATTTGTTTTGGTAAGCTACAATATATAAAACAATTTCAGGAGAATAAACTAAACAAGTTTATGATCGAACATAATTGTTTTGTTTGTCTCAACAGCAATTCGGTCGATTTCCAGTCCTCTTCAGTTGCTTCTTTGAATGTTGCAGTAAAGCAATTTACTTTACTCTTTCTTCAACCTCTCGTTGACGTTAAGATTTCTTTAAAATCAGGAGATGAGGATCATATAATATTCCTAAACATCATCAGACAATTTACAGAAAGAAAGTTTCAATTTATAATAATGAACTCAGAGGAGGCACAAGATATAATAATTCTTATAACAAAGCATTCGGATTTATCAAAAATTGTTGAAACTGAAAACTTCATAAGTCAAGGGGATTCTGCATTAAAATACTTGAAAGTAAATTTTGAGATACATTCAGATTACGAAGAATTCATTTCTGGTAAGAAAAATGGTAAATTAACAAGGATAATTGAAAATTCAAACACTTTAGTACAGTTATCAAACAATATTACAAATAAAAATTCCGAAAATCTTGTAATAACGATATCACTCACATCTAAAGCAATAGATGACTTTAGAGCTTCTTTTACTAATTTGATTTGTGAACTACCAGCTGAAGAATCATTTTATATACCAGAGCTATATCATAGGCAAATTATTGGCTCTGGTGGTTCCATAATTCAAACTATAATGAGGAAGTACAATGTTTTTGTACAATTTTCAAATAGTCATCTCATGCCTCAGGTTGGCATGAATTTGAGAAGATATAATAATGTCATAATAAGATGCCCAAACAAAAATAAACAAAATATTATTCTAGCCAAAAGTGAAATTTTTAAATTAGTCAACAATTTAGATCATATGCAGTTATCTCAGAATTTGATTTTAACGATGAATAAATATAAAAATATAGTCTTTAATGATCATGTTGAAAAGATTATACAAGTAGAGAAAACGTTTAATGTTCATATAATGTTTCCTAAGAATACACCATTAAAGACAATGCATATGAAGGTTTTGGGAAATGATCAAAATTCAATACTACTGGCTATTAATGACATTATCAATCACAGCGACTTATGGTGTAAAGAAATTAAACTACAACTAACAAACAACCTAATAAGCTTTGGGGAAGATATATCTAATAGATGTTCTTTTATTAATGAAGTTGCTGAACCATTATCACATCTATTTCCTAATACATTTGTTACTATGGAAAGAGATTCTATCTCCGTCTCTTACAAGGAAAAGCAAAAGTTATCTGATATTATAGACTTTATAGTTATATATCTTGATGGTCAAAATATTGACTGTTTATCAAGAACTCCCATATTGGATATCCCTGATAAGGTTTAAATATATAGTACTAAATAATCTATTTGTTAAATTGTTTTCCTTCTATTCATTTAATCCATTCCCCGAAATGTGAAACTTTCAGCTAAAAATTAAATAAATCAAAATAATGAAGAAACTTGCTTGCAAAATAAAAAAGTATATTATATTATATTATTTTCTAATATTACACATATATAAAACATTATATGCTAGTATATATAAAGATAAGTCCATTATATTTTAGAGCCTAGTTCCTAAGGTCTCATTTAACTGAATTAAACAACAATCAAATTGTGCCAATGCTTTATTTTTTGGCCCTATTTTGCTTGATTTTTCATTTTTTGGTGTAACAAGACTCCTTAAATGATTAAATTCCATTTTATAACGCACGAACGAATTACTATTGCTTTTTGCTGCCTGCTGGGTTTTGTCAGAACTCTTTTCATATTCGATTGCAAGTATATTCTTGAGTATACTTCTGGCTAAAGCTATGTCACTGTCATTTCCAATTTCTAGTTTGCTGGCAGCTTTAACTATAAACTCTAGTGAATTGCATATCTGTTCCTTCAGCGTCCATTTTGAAGTAGGCATACTACCATTGAAGTGTTCGAAAACAAATTGTTTCTTCATATTATAGTCCTCATATTTGAATTTATATTTTATATACTGAGCGTACGTTTCTTTAATCATTGCTCTGCTTGAAATAAATGGTTTTAGTCTCATAAATCGTCTGTAAGCTACTTTAAGGAAGAAGGGATTACATTCATTGCTCGTTCTTGAAAGAACCGCTGTCGGTATTATATATGGTAAGGAATTTTTAATGAACACATTTTGAGAGTTTATAGTGGCTTTGGCGGTATTTATGATCATACTCTTACTTGTTTATACCTCTAAAGCTTCTTAATTGTTACTAATGTTACTAAATAGTAAAAATTTTTCAGTAAGCCGTAAGTAAAAAAATCTGATATTGATGCTCATCGAAAAAGACCTTATTACTTGGTAGCAACAAAATCTACCTACGTGAGTCCAATAACACTAGAATAAGAATAACCAATGTCCTCTAATACTCTTCCGACATACGCTAGCTCTGATTCTGATGATTCCGATGATGGTTCAATAGTGTCTACAAATTTTAGATCGAGAGAAGAGTCAGCTGCTAATATTGAAATTTATGATGATGACATTGAAAATGAGAAGAGTTCTGTAGGAGAAGCTAGCAATATCTTTGAACCAATAATAGATAAGAATGTGATTTATTTTAATGGCACAAAATCTAATGGTTACTTAATCTGCCTAAAGGAAAAAGAACAACTTTTCATTTCTGGGATATTTCAAATGCAAATTATCAAAGGTGGTATTGTATATAATAACAACCATTACAATTGTTCAAAAGAAAACTTAACATTTTGGCATCCTCTATCTAGCTCAGTATCGCCTATCATTTGCTCTTATTATGCAGGCTGGAATGAACCTACAGACCTTACATCAAAATATCAAGTACGTTTAGACCCGGATACGTACAAAGAGCATGCATGCGTTTTATATATAACTAACGGACAAGTAAAAGGTTTGATGAATGCCAATAGTTTATACCCCGATGTAAAACTCTTATGGAAGACACAACAAAACAACACAAATCGAAATGCCACATTCTCGATACTAAAAGGAACTGATTCATCATTCACACCTCTTCTCATTTCAAATCAATGGGTGCGAAATATTGAAAATCTGCACTTAGCACATAAAAATGCTACTCATGACATGAGGGTTCTTGTGATTGGTGGTAAAAATTCAGGGAAATCAACGCTGATAAATATACTAATGGAATCTTTTATGAATAGAGCATCAAATGACGTCTCGGATCAGGAAATGCTCTATCTAGATTTAGATCCTGGCCAACCTGAGTATTCATTACCTGAATGCATTTCTCTGACTGAAGTACCTATTGCTAGGAAGAATTCTTTTGGTCAACGTTTATGTCAACATAATTTCAAGACATTAAAACAGTACTATTTTGGTTCAACATCACCTCAAGATAGTCCTTCTACATATATAAAACAGGCATCCTTACTAATAGACTTTTTTGAAGAACAATGCTTCGTAGGGACTTCCTTTGTCAACCTGCCTGGTTGGATTAAAGGCTTTGGTATCAACATAATAAATATGGTTATAAAAAAGTATAAACCCACTAACATCTTACTTGTAGATTCCAAGGGCAATATCAACGTTGATGATTTAAATATCCCTGAAGAATTTTCAAGTAACTTACAAGATAGCTATAAACCCGTCATAACAAAATTTCCTTCAGATTACCACTCTGTATTATCTGAAACTGCTCAGAAGAAGTATAATAGTAACTCTAGTAGTCAACAGAAATTCCAACCCTTCCAACTACGACTGTACAAACTCTTAGCTCTCTTTCATTCAATAGAGAGATCAACTGGGCTTTTTGAATATGATTTCAAACCATTAATATCTACACGTCCACTACGTATATCATTTGGTACACATGGTGTGAGAGGTATACAATTCCTTGATGAATATAGAATCTTAAATCAGACTGACCTGAAAGGTAGTTTGGAAGGTACAATAGTGGGTATTCATAAATCCAACTTATCTGAACAAAATTTTATAAAGAATATAGAGGATAATGGAGCCTATCCAATTATAAAGAATACTATTGAACCAAAAAACATGGAGTTTATTACTCTGGGCTTAATACACTCCATTGATGAGAAAGAGAAATTTATCAATATATACGTGCCCCCGCTGCATAAACACTTATTACAAAACCATAACCGAGACAGCATCTTTATTTTATCACGAGGAAAGACAGAAACACCCCTCAATGAAATGTATCCACCAAATTCCGAAGTAACTAGGGTTGCTTTACTATCGAATGATAATCTTCCTTATGTAACAACTCAAAGGAGAAAGAAACACGAACATGTATGGAAAGTAAGAAAGAATGTTCAAAGAAGAGGTCACTCTATGAAATGAGATTAAATTCTAATCTTTACTTATTGTTAATATAACTTTTTTGAAAAGTGAAATATTATCTCTATGTATGTTAAATATACTATTCTTTTATATCAGCTTCGTCATTCCATCCCATTTTTTTATTTAGTCTATCATACTTTTGTCTATCCCTTTCACTAACTGAGGGTTTAATTTTTCTTAATGCATTTTTGAAATCATTCATAGTTACTATTATTGTCTCATTATCAGTACCTACACTTAAGTCTTCAAATTCTTTATCCAGATTATTCTCTCCAACTGATTGTATTTCATCAGTCTTGAAGAAGCTCCTCTTTAATGCTAACACCGAACTTTCTCTCACAAGAGCCGCTAAATCTGCACCTGAAAAGTTTTTACAGCGTTCATCATTTAATATTTCTTCAAAACTAACGCTTGTATCTAAGGGAGTTCCACTAGATTTGGTTAAAGTTTTGATAATATCTAATTTTTCATTCAGATCTGGTAACTCTATATACAAAGTTTTATCAAGTCTCCCCGGTCTTAGCATAGCTGGATCTATCATATCTGGTCTGTTGGTAGCACCAATAACGAATATACCGCGCCTATCGTTTAAACCGTCCAACTCAGTTAATAACGTATTAACTACTCTCGAGGATGACTCTGAAAGAGACGTATCTCTTCTTGGAACCAAAGCATCTAATTCATCAAAGAATATAACACATGGGACAGAAGCTCTTGCTCTTGTGAATACCTGTCTAATCGCCCTTTCTGACTCACCAACATATTTATTCAATAATTCAGGACCTTTTATAGATATAAAGTTTGCACGTGATTCATTAGCTACTGCTTTTGCTAGTAAAGTCTTACCACAACCTGGAGGGCCCCAAAGCAGCACACCAGCTGGTGCATTGATACCAACTTTTTCGTACAGTTCTGGCCTTTTGATAGGTTGTACAATAGCCATATTTAATTCCAGACGTATATTCCCCAATGCACCTACATTTGCCCAGGTAACATCTGGAACAGTTGCAAAACCTTCTCTCTTTGCTGTAGGCTGTATAGTGGGAAGTGCTAAAAGAAAATCTTCATATTTAATGGATAATTCATTCAACTGAGCTTCCTGTAACGGCTCAGGAAAGTTTTTAATAAATTTTTGTATGATAGATAGTGGTAGGGGATCAATCATAGTTGCTGTATTCTTCAATTCCAATTGATTCTTGTTGGTATCTTCTGATGTGCTTTGTGATTCTTCATCTACATCCATATTATCCGAAGAATCTTCACTTGATTTTGGTATTAGTTCCCCATATGTCTCAAAGATACGCTTTATGGCACAGGTACCAGCAGCAGTGGTCAATGCTTTAAGATCTGCTCCAACGAAACCTGGTGTTAGCTTAGCTAATTTAAGGAAATCAATTGCACCGTCAATTTTTAAATTTGATGACATTTTTTTAAGAATATGCAATCTCGATATTTCATTTGGCACATTGAGACATATTTCTCTGTCAAAACGACCAGCCCTTCTTAAAGCAGCGTCTAGAGAATCTGGCCTGTTTGTAGCTCCAATTACGATAACGGGTTTACCATTTGTTTTATCCATGGTCAATTCATCCATTGAAGTTAGTAATTGAGCTACAATCCTTCTTTCCATCTCTCTTTGGGCTCCACCATCACGCTTTGGGGTAATAGCGTCAATTTCATCAAAGAACATCAAACATGGTGCCAATGCCTTTGCTTCTTCAAACAATTCTCTTATCTTCTTTTCACTTTCACCAGACATACCACTTACCACTGAAGGAGCTGATATGGAAATGAAGGGAACCTTTAATTCACCCGCTAAGGCATTAGCAATAGTGGTTTTACCACAACCAGGAGGTCCATGGAGAAGGACACCACGTGGTGGTTCAACCCCAGTGGATAAATATATTTCTGGATGCAATATTGGTAGGCCAATAAGTTCCATTAGTTGTGCAATAACATCATCCATACCACCAAGGGATTCTAAGTTTGATAAAGGCGGAGATCTATCTTCTGATTTCTTTTGTCTTTTTGACCTAGTGTTGGGATCCTTAGATCTTTTTTTTGTCTTTGGTTGTTGCTCTTCAATAGCAGTATCTGAATCCACAACATTATTCTCCTTCTTCACTTCCCATTGACTGGTTATAGTTTTATTCATGTCATTAGATTGAGTAGCTATCATTAAGTTCTTTTCAGCGAGCTCTTGCTCAATGTTATCAATTTCAGTTTCATTTGAGCCCTTATACTCAGGAAAAGCTCCAAATTCCTCTGCTTCTTCTTCAACTATTTGTTTCAAGGATTTCTCAATAGTCTTCTGTAATGGAACTTTCTTAACTCTTTGCAGAGAAAGGTCCTTTGTTAGGCAGAATGTGAATATTTCAGCCACAGTAAGATCCTTGGCAAAAAAAATCTCATCAAAAGCATCGGAAGTGTTCTCATTATTATTTTCATTGTCTTGATCTTGTGCAGCGGCTCTCTTCCTATCTAAGGTCTTTTCTTCGAGAAGTTTATATATCAGATCTATGATCTTGTTGTCCAAGGAAGAAGTTAAGCTTCCCTTTTTTGATCTAACTTTTGCCATTCCTATATATTGTGCTTGTATGCTTTCCCAGTAATCACTCATAAACACACCGTAATGTATAAGTCGTAGCAAGATGCAGGCCCAGTCTTTAACCTACTTTCAGTTACTACTTGCGATGAGTTGCGATGAGCTTCGAAAATGAAAATTTCCAAAATTTTTCAGCCGTCACTTCCAACGTAGGTGATTCTTATCATTTAGCAGTACATATAAGAGCAATTGTAAGGGCGACCGAGCCAATACCCTTGGTTCTAGCAGTACGAGGGTGTGCTAATCACACAAGACCAAGTAATTGACTATATTGTACATAATCAAGGTTGTAGGAGATGCTTTTGATGCATTTATGGTTGAGGAGCCACTAAGCTAACAACCGGGTAATAACATATCGTAATGTTACAATATGCATTAGAAAAGAGCCAAACACTGCAGTGAAAGAGAATACAAAGAGTAACAATAGTGTAGTCAAAGAAAGATATATAGAACAAACGAGTGTGTGATGTTCTGTGCCATATCTGGGAAACCTACAAGGGAGCCTGTGTTGTCCCCAAATTCTAAATGTGTCTTTGAGCGCTCTCTGATTGAGCAGCATGTAAAGAACACAGGGCTGGACCCCATTACCAAGGATCCACTCGAGGTAGATTCTTTGATTCATATCTCATTGGCTCCGCAGCAAGTTTCTTTAACGAATTCTTTAAACTCCTCCACTTTAAACTCGAACTATAGTATACCGACTTTGTTATCTTCATTACAGAACGAATGGGACGCTGTCATGTTGGAAAACTTCCAACTGAGAAGTCAACTAGATACTTTATCTAAGAAGTTATCAACTGCTTTATTTGAAAGAGACGCTGCAAAGATTGTAGCTGCCAATTTATTGAAGGAGAAAAGTGATTTATCAACTAGTATAGACACTGTAGTAAAATCATATATTAAAAGTTCAGCAGCTCCAACTTCAAAAGATCGCATACAATTACCCACCGATGTTAGCAATGTGATACTTAACTTACAACAACAAATGGTAGAACAGTCACAGAATTATGTGGCTCTTACAAAGCAAAAGAAAGAAAGTGCGTCTTTACCAACATTGAGTCAAAATTATCAAATTATTAATATGAATAGAGATTTAGCAGCTAATACTGATTTCATGTTTAAATCAAATGTTAAATTACTTACGGATAAACCAGCTGCACAAGTTGGATTTCTACAAGACAAGGATGCTGACTCTGTATCACATATAATAGTTTTCTCAGGATCGCATTCCAACATTGATTCCATCCCCATAAGTCCTGGAAACTTGCTCTATTTTAATATTTCATCACCAAATAACGTCCTGTATCAAACAGACGAGAGTAATCATTTATTCTCTTACGATATGACAAGCAAAACACAAAGGAAAGTAGCTGACATTAGTGATGCATTATTATTAGCTCAATCACATGAACATATATTGCCTAATCATATAATCACAGTTTCTGAGAATGGATCCGTATTACTACATTCAGAAGATAATTCTGTTTCCATGTTTTCACCTCCAATATTATCCCACAAGACAAAGTACAAACAGGCAGCAATTCATAAGGATGGACTGTTATTAGCTTTAGTAACTGAAAAGGACATTTTCATTTATAATTTATCAAAACCAAATGATTTGCCAACAACATGGTCTGTTAAGGCTAATTTCCCGGCTGGAAGCTCCACTATCCATTCTGTGAAATTTGCTACAAATGGTTATTGGATGGTAGTACATACAAATACTTGTATTACTGCTTTTGATCTAAGACACTCTGTTGGCACCATTGCAGCTGGGCCATTACTGTTAGGGAATTCAGATGAGAAGAACAGAATACAATTATTTGATATGCACCATTCAGGAAGATACATATGTACCCTCGAAGACTCCTCAAAACTAACTTTTTATCAGTATAAGAAATCTCTCAAGATGTGGGAAGTCAAACAAGAGTATACTCTGTCAAGTGAAGAATTTGAGGGCAACGTGTATTCTGATATCTCGTTGCTTTATGGGAACGAAACCCCTGGAATTGAAGTCTTATTGCACACTGGTAGTAACATCAAGCTGTTGTCTTTCACTAGCTGAAATCATAAGTATCACATTTGATTTCATGTTTATAATATCTCTAACACCAATATATCTGGTGGAAATACGTAATATACGAGCCTTTTTTATACATAATTCTCGGCCCCTTTAGCATCGCGAGATGATTTATATGCTATATAGGAAAAACCGAAAAGTGAGTTCAAAGTTAATACGTGAATAAGATCTTTGATTAGGGTAAAACGTAATTTTACCACATTTTAAAAGCGTTACAATCCATTGCTCATAGTATATGTTTATATATATCTAAAAAATAATATAGAAAAAGTTAATTGTTTTTAGTTTTGTTTTATTTTCCACTTTTTACTACTGATATAGTACAGAGGTCGAAAGATAAATTTCAAAGATCATGTTAGAATCATTAGCTGCCACATTATTGAATAGACTATTAGGTTCATATGTCGAGAATTTTGATCCTAATCAATTGAATGTCGGGATATGGAGTGGAGATGTTAAGTTAAAGAAACTAAAATTAAGAAAAGATTGCTTTGACTCTTTGGATTTACCGATTGATGTCAAATACGGTGTACTGGGTGAGCTAATCCTAAACGTCCCTTGGTCAAGTTTAAAGAATAAACCTGTAAAGATTTTTATTAATGACTGTCTCATACTATGTTCTCCTAGAGATATGCAAAATATCGATGAGAAGGAGCACCTTGAAAGAGAAGTAAGATTGAAGTTAAAGAGATTGTTACAATGGGAGATGGCAAACAGTGCAAGAAAACAGGCTGCTCAGGAAGCATCAGACTCATCATCAAAAGTGCCGCCATCTTCGAGTAAGGACGCTAAAAATGAGTCCTTTATGCAATCGCTGATTACTAAGATTATTGATAATCTACAGGTAGTTATTAAAAATATTCATATCAGATACGAAGATACTGACTTGGCATTTACCAAGTTTCCTTCAGCTGTTGGTTTTAACCTGTGTGAATTAAGTGCTGTATCCACTGATGAACATTGGAAGCCAAGCTTTATAGAATTCAAACAGCTACTTACTCGTAAATTATTGACGCTGGATTCATTTAGTGTATACTGGAATACACAGGGTGTCGTACCTATGTCCATCAATGATGACTTATCTACAATGATTTCAACATTCAATTCTATAAATACAAGACAACAAGATCACAATAACCAATACCTTCTACATCCTGTAAGTGGGCAAGGAAGACTAAGCATAGCTAAAGCTGGTACTACAGAAGAACAGCCACATATCGATTTACAAGTTATATGTGAAACTTTTGGCATGCAACTTGATGATGCGGTATACGCCGATATCCTTCATACAATTTCTAAAGTTCAATTGAGTAAACTAACTCAAAAGTTTAAGGCCAAAAGACCAACAATTACTGTAAGTGAATCTCCTCGCGAATGGTTCAAATATGTCGCAAGTTGTGTCAAGGATGAAATTCATGACAAGAATCAAATGTGGACTTGGGATCATATCCAGAAAAGGGTAGAACAAAGAAAAGAATATATAGATATTTGGATACAAAAACTGAAATTACCTAATATTGAAGACAGCTTACCAAATAAAGAAACCGAGGAAACACTAACCAAACTACATCAAGAACTAGACTTTGAATCAATAACTTTATTCAGAGCTGTCGCTAAAAGAAAGTATGCTCAAAGCAGATTATCTTCTAGAGAAACTTCTCCTGCAGTATCAGAAATTGCAGCTCCAGAGCAAACAAGTACCAATTGGATTTCTTCTTGGTGGAATTCAAAGAGTGTTAAAGCTAATGGCCAAAATATTGAAATGACGGAAGAACAAAGACAAGAATTATATGATGCTATCGAATATAACGAAACAAAACCAATAGTATCAGATATCAACATTCCTAATCATTTCACTACTTTAAGAATAACAGGTTTATTGAAGAAAGGGTCATTTAGTTTGTGCAGGAATCAGGAACAGATGAAATTAGGAGAAGTAGTCTTTGATAACTGTCAAACCGAATTCTTGAAAAGACCTACCTCTTTTGTGACCAGCTTCAAGTTGAATGAATTCAAAGTAGAGGATGGCTCTCCAAACAGCATATACAAATACATTATCAGCCCAAAAACTTCTTTAGAAACGAAAATCAATGACGATATAAATAACGTGGATGACGTAGTTTATTCCAGTTCTGATGAACCACTATTTAACGTAATGTTTGAATCTAATCCATTAGATGGGTCTGCTGACTCTAAGGTGGATATTAAACTGCTCGGTACTACTGTATTCTACCACGTTCATTTTCTTTCTGAGATTTTGCAATTTTTTAGCTCTAAGAAAGAGCAGTTGGAAAGCATAAGCGGTTTAATCAATGCCGCTGAATCTACTGTGGAGGGTTGGACTACTCAGACAAGGATGGGTATCGAATCACTATTGGAAGAACATAAAACTATAAATCTCAATCTTGATATTCAAGCTCCTTTGATAATACTACCATCAAACCCTCATATATGGGATACTCCTTGTACCATAATTGATGCTGGTCATATATCATTAGTTAGTGACAATGTTCCAAGAGAAAAGATAAATGAAATAAAGGACATGTCACCTGAAGAATATGATAAAATAGATGGATCTGAGATCAACAGATTAATGTTTGATAGGTTCAATTTATTATTTCAAGATACTCAGCTTCTTATTGGACCAAATGTGCAGACCACTATGGCAAGCCTAGGCAGTAGTGACGGTATTAACAAATTAAAAATTCTAGATAAAATGCGTTTGGATGTTGCTCTTGACATTTCCATACTTCCTAAGGCATTCAAACTACCTAAGGTAAGGATTAACGCACACCTTCCAAGATTGGCTTTTTCTTTGAATGATTACCAATATAAAATTTTCATACAATTGCTTCAAAATATAATTCCTAATACACAATCGGATTCAGCTCTTGACAACTATAGTACTATAGACAATGATGACACCTCTACAACAGGAAGCATGTTTGAACAAGAACAAATAAGATTAACTGAACTTTCTAAAACGTTACATAGAATGTCACCCCTGGAATTGGACCAAAACACCGTCCAAATACAGTTTGATGTCGATGAGGCTATCTTATCTATATTCCAATGTACCGACCAGGCTGCTATGTCCTGTGATAAATTAATTGATATATGTGGTACATCATTCAAACTAGATTTTGCAATGAAGCCCAAAGGGATGCTTCTAGACATGAGAGTTCATTCGCTGGATGTGAATGATTTTATATCTGAAAATGATTCTACAGAACTAAACAAGTTAGTGCATTCGTTGGTTCAACAATCTAATGATTTGGTAACATTCGGGTACAGAAGGGATTTAAGAATTGTCACTCATGAAAACATGCTTATTGAGGTCCATGACCAGAATTTAGACATTTTCATGACCAAATCTAAAGTTGTCTTGACTCCAAAATCTTTATTGACCTTATTAAACTATTCAATAATTACGTTTACCGATCCCAATGCTCCTGAAATACCAGCTGATATGTTAAAACATAATGTTGAAGATAAGGAGGATGCCCCACAAAAATTGAATATGAGTGTCAAAATGGAAGGGCTTGATATAGTACTAAATGATGATTCAAAAAAAATTGCTACCATGGAATTAGCTGCAGGAGAGTTACAAATGTTATTCTTAGCAGAAAGAATGAAAATTAATCTTAAAATGGATGGTCTTGATTTAACAGATGAGGCAAACACTGACTTAATAAGGACATGTGTTATGCGGAAACTAATTAATATGGATAACCAAGAATTGATCGAATTTAGCTATGAAACTTTCGACAAAACCATAAACACCAAAAGTTATGATTCGATCCTTAGATGTGTTACTGGCTCTATGTTTGTTAACTTCAATGAAAAATCTTTCAACAACCTGCTAGAATTTTTCTATAAATTTCAAAGGATGAAAAAATATTTCGATAGAGCAAGGGAGGTTGCATATAATCAAGCTCCTTCATTGAATGTGGTTAACAAGATGAAATTAGATATGAGAATAAAAGCTCCAAGGATCCAGTTTCCTAAAATCAATAACTCTGAGCATGGAATATTTGATATAGTCAGATTTTATTTAGGTGAAATCTCTATTTCAAACGAATTTGAAAGTACTGATTCTTCTAGTAAAGTCAATCACTTAACCATTGGTATTCATGAAGGGCAAGTTTCCTCCCTACTAAACTTAGAGAATGGTTTAAGACAGAAACTATACCTTGCAGATAAGATAAGTCTCATATTCCAGATTTTCTATGATATGGATGGTAAAACAACCTCACCTAAACTTTCCATTTCTGGTAAATTAGAGCCATTGAGTTTAAATGTAACGGAACTGCAATTAAGTTACTTGATAGAAATACTAAACACTCTACAAAATGTTGGAAGAATTACCAATATTGAAGAGAGTGCTGATGCCATTACTGACTCTCCTATATCTACTGAAAGGGTCTCTTCAGAAGAAGTCTTCGATGAACCACAAATAGATTCTAACTCTAATACCGAAGATATAAATGGAAACGGGGATGTCGAGATCCATTTTGAAGCCCCTCTATTATCTCTTACCTTATACGATAAAACATCTCATTGCACCAGCATAAAAGGAAATAGTATTACCAAATTTTCCTTTGAAAATTCAAATTATTCAACATATATTAAAGCTGACGGTTCTTCAACTGGAGAAGCTTATGTTGGAACTTTTAACGTAGAGGATACCCGTGATATGAAAGACAACAAGCACACTGAGTTGATTCCCAAGAGCAAGAAAAATGAACATCAATTTGTTCTTCATCTATCTCGTAAGCCAATAGAGCGAGGTCTATTGACGAACTTATCTGTGACTATCAATAGCCCAGGGATTATCTTAGCTATGGATCATATGTTTGCCATTAAAGGATTTTTTGATGTAGTATCAGCTCAAAAGGAGTCTTTGAGACCAGTTGAGGTTGCCCCTAAAACGGAAAGAATGATTATGGTTGAAGAACGGGAAGAGCAGCTTTCGAATCTGTTCCAATATTCATTAAATATAATAGATACATCTATTATCCTTCTTGCAAACCCATCTGATATCAGTTCGGAGGCTGTTGTGTTTAATATTGGTCAAGTGTTATTGACGGAACAGAATTTGATAACGTTATCGGCAAATAATGTTGGTATGTTTCTCTCCAAGATGGACGCGATGGAAGAGAATAAGGTTCGTCTAATAGATGATTTTTCAGCATCTTTAACTTTAGATAAACGTAACTCCACTACTAAAAATCTGCTTACTGATATTCATATGTCAGTGGAGCCATTGATTATGCGTATTTCCTTAAGAGACATTAGGCTTGCTATGCTTATCTTCAATAAAGCCGTCTCTATGTTTAATATGAACAATCCTGAGAACAAGAATTTGACTAAGAAAGAAATTACTGGAAACAATAATATATTCTCTAAAGAATTTGAGAGGAGAATGGCCAGATTTGATCCAAGTTTTGTTAGCCCCGCATCATCCGTAGTAGATTTGAACAACAATGAACCGTCAAATGACCTTGACCTAGCTATAATTGGAGAAACTTTGAACGCCGACTTTGGCGGGTTTAGATTGATTTTGCTTGGTGATGTTCATGAAATGCCAATTCTAGATGTTAAGGTGGAAGATTTTTTAATAACTGGTAGTAATTGGTCAAAAGATTTTGATCTAACAACAACAATAGAAACAGCCATTAATGTATTTAATTATTCTCGATCTAGTTGGGAACCATTAATGGAATCTGTTCCTATTTCTTTCCATTACAAGAAAGGTATAAACTCAGAACTCGCTATGGTGTTTGATATTATTTCAAAAAAAGCTGCTGAGATTACACTCTCTTCTCGTTCAATTGCCATGCTTTCAAATATTCCTAGCTCTTTAACCGAAGAACTTCGTTTGACGCCTAGAGGCTCTAAAAAGCCATATCTATTGGTAAATGATACGGGGTTAGATTTGAACGTGTGGATCAAAAATGCTGAAACCAAAGACTCTGAAACTACTCAAGCACCCAATGATAATGTTGTTATTTTGAAATCATATTCTGAACTACCTTGGGAGTTTGAAGATTGGAGGAGGGTTCGTGAAAGACTAGACACTGATAGTAAGAGAAGTGTACTTGGAGTATCTGTTAATGGGACAAAATATAGCACAAGGATTTTTGTTGATGCTACATACGAAGGTGAACTTTTATATGTGTTAAAACCTCCAGTTAACCATGTACACAATAGAATCATATGTGAACTGAAGTGTAATGAGGACAACGTAAAGGTTGTTACTTTTAGATCACCTCTTGTTTTAGAGAATACTACACCTACACCTATGCAAATTATGGTCGTTCCAGACAAGGAAGACGAGGCGGTCACGTTGGATATCGCGCCAGGATCCTCACGCTCCATACCTGTTGAATATTCATATGCATCAAAGCTGTACTGGAAACCATTATCAAAAGGAAATTTTGACTGGTCTAGAAAAGCTTTAATATGGAGAGATTTATTGGATCAACCACTTTCATTTGCTTCTACTTCACTCGATAAGCCTGACGAAAATTTTTACATTGAAGTAAATGCCAAATATGATAAGAGAGAACCATTAACACAAATATTCCCCCATATGAAGATAACGATTTCAGCTTCAATGGTTATTGAAAATTTATTACCTTGTGATATAAAATTCTCAATTTTCAGTAAGAGAGAACAGACAAGAAATGGTAAATCGTTAATGAAGGGAAAGAAATTAAGTGTACATGACGTTTCATTAGATGAATTTTTACTTTTAACTGTTCAATTAGATGTGGAAGGACAACCTGTATCTAAGCCATCCATTGTCAATACACCAAGAAAATCATCATTGCAAGCAGAATCACAAGTTGTGGTTAATATGCCAGATGGTGAACAATTACAATTAAGTATGGGATATTATAGTATTGGAGGTAGTAGGGCCAAAGTTATCAAGATATATTCTCCATACATTATTTTTAACAGTACAGATAGAGATCTGTTTATTGAGGATACTAATTCAAATATAACCGCATCAAAAGTTTTAACCGATAATGGTAAGAGATATACTTTACCTAAAATGTTTTCTTTTGATAAGGAGAATGATAAGAATAATAGATCACGTATTAGATTTAGAGAAACTGATTGGAGTGTACCATTATCACTTGATGCTATTGGACAATCATTTGATACCACGTTGAATATATTAAATAAACAAAAGGAGTCTAATCTTGGTATTAGTATCTCTGAAGGGCAAGGGATATATTCATTAAGTAAAGTTGTTACTATTGCACCAAGGTATATTATCCAAAATAAGTTAGATTTTGCTATTGATATATGTGAATCTGGATCTACAGATGTATTAACACTTGAAGCAGGTATCTCCACACCATTATATAAATTACGGAATATAGTTAAGAAACAATTAACTATAAAAACTATTGGTAATAATTCTCAACCTACTGCGCCATTTTTCATTAAGGATATTGGATTAACTTATGTGAAGATTCTCACCGAGAGTGGTACACATAAGTTATTAAAACTGGAGATAATATTAGAGAATGCTACAATATTTATTAAGATAACGGAAGGTGGTACAAATTGGCCATTTTCAATTAGAAATTTTAGTAGTAGTGAATTTATCTTTTACCAAAGAGATATTAATATTGTTGATGAATACTATGATGGTAATAATGATGAAGAAGTTGAAGAAATTGATTATAAACCATTATACTATAGGGTTCCGCCAAGAAGTGTAATGCCATATGCGTGGGATTATCCAACCGCTAAACAAAAGAAGATAGTATTAACTAGTAAAGGTCGTAAGAGAGAGATTCAATTAGCTGAGATTGGTAATTTGAAACCGATGAGAATTCCAGCGAAGGCAGCGAATGAAAGTACTACGATAGTTGATTTGAATGTTGTAGCAGATGGACCAACACAAGCGTTATTGATAACGAATTATGATCCGAAGTTAAGTATTTATAAATTAAGACGAAATGATCGAGGTACGAATAGTTCAATATTTGGGTCAAATATGTCGATAAATACATCTGGAGATGTATTTGAAGTTGAAGAAGAGGACAAGAATGTATTGAATAAGATAGTGATAAAACTTGAAGGATTTGGTATCTCGTTGATAAATACAGAATTAAAAGAGTTAGCGTACATTAATATACGTGGGATTGAATTACGATATAATAATACAGAACTTTATAAGACGTTGAGTTGGAAATTGAAATGGTTACAAATAGATAATCAATTGTTTGGAGGAATATATCAAAATGTGTTATATCCTGCAGTAATCCCTGAGAGTACTAAAGAATTAGAGAATCATCCGGTAATTTCTGGGTCAATATCTAAAGTTAAAGATGATTCATATGGAGTACCATATTTTAAACATGCTACATTTTTATTACAAGAATTTTCATTTCAATTGGATGAAGATTTTGCGTTTGCGTTGATTGATTTTTTAAAATTTCCTGGTGCTAATAAGTCGATATTAATATTTAATAACGATAACGATTGGAACGAGGAATTAATGGAACAAGAAGAAGGGGGGGTAATGATTTCTAACGAGATAATAGAGTTACCATTACCTCGAGAGGTAAATTTTGGGAATGATATTTATTTTGAGATATTCCATATTCAACCTACGTTATTACATTTATCATTTGTTCGAACAGAGCGTATTAACACTAAGGATAAAGGTAGTAGTAATAGTGTTGGGAATATAAGTTTATTGAATTCAATTTTTTTCTTGGATGTGTTAACGATGACGATGGGGAATGTGAATGATGCTCCAATAAAGTTGAATTCATTATTTCTGGATAATGTTAGGGTTCCCCTTTCAGTTTTGTTAAATTCGATACGAGTACATTATAGTCAACAATTTTTTTATCAATTGCATATAGTGTTAGGTTCTGCTGATTTCCTGGGCAATCCCGTTGGATTATTCAATACTATAAGTTCTGGAGTGTGGGATTTATTCTATGAGCCATATCAAGGGTATATGTTGAATGATCGACCACAGGAGATTGGGATACATATAGCGAAGGGTGGTATAAGTTTTGCTAAGAAGACGTTATTTGGTATATCAGATAGTATGTCAAAATTTACGGGATCTGTAGCGAAAGGGTTATCAGTGACGCAAGATAATAAATTTCAAGAGAGGAGACGATTACAACAACGAATGAATAATAATAATCGGAATGTGATTGGGAATAGTGGACAATCCTTTGTTAGTACTGTTGGTAGTGGTCTTAGTGGATTAGTAATGGATCCTATAACTGGAGTTCAAAATGAGGGAGCGAGTGGATTTTTCAAGGGACTCGGTAAGGGAATAATTGGATTACCTACCAAGACAGCTATAGGGATATTAGATCTAACGAATAATTTATCACAGGGAGTAAAGAGTACTACAACGGTGATGGATATGATGAATGGGAATCGAGTAAGAATGCCTCGATATATCAATTACAATGAAATCATCAAGAGTTATAATCTACGAGACTCACAGGGACAATACTGGATAAAGAGTGCGAACGGAGGAATATACATGGATGATAAGTATCTAAGCCATGTTGTACTGAACGGGAAAGAATTGGCAGTGATCATATCGATGGAGAGAATAAGTGAGATAAAGATAAGTAGTGAAGAGATCATGTGGTCTGTATCATACGCGATGATAAGTGGAATAATCTTGGAGAAAGATGGGATACGAATAAAATTAAAATCACAGAGTGAATATTTCATACCTATTGAAAATATCGAAGAGAGAAGAAATATATATAAGAGCATATCCATTGCGGTGAAAGAATTTAACAAGTACTGTGATGTTGAGCTGTAAGTAAAAAAAATAGAGTATATTTATGTATCCAATGAAAGAACCTTTTTTTTTTTTGTTTTTTCGTGAAGCCGGGGGGGTTGAGATGCGGAATAAGGGGAGACGGCGATATATAAAGAGAGAGAGATAGAAGCAAGTAAAGGTACAAGATATGGAAAGAACACAAAAGCAAAAAAAAAAAAACAGCAGATAGAAGGGATGCTGTTATTCAAGAGAAGTCTCAGCAATGGGAGACGCATGAAAACATTCAAGATATACCGATGGAACCCGGACAAACCAGAAGAGAAACCGTACTTGAAACGGTACGAAGTAGACCTAAATGAGTGTGGACCAATGGTGCTGGACGCCCTGAACAAGATCAAGAACGAACAAGACAGTACACTAACATACAGACGGTCGTGCCGAGAAGGAATCTGCGGATCATGTGCGATGAACATCGGCGGCCGCAACACCTTGGCGTGTCTATGTAAGATCAACGGCGAGGCCTCGAAAGAGATCAAGATCTATCCGCTACCACATATGTACGTAGTGCGCGATTTAGTACCGGACCTGACGGGATTCTACCAACAGTACAAGTCGATCCGTCCCTACCTACAGCGGCCGGGAGCCGAGTTTCCGGCAGACGGGCGGGAGTTACTACAGAGCAAAACAGAGCGTCGGCGGCTGGACGGACTCTACGAGTGCATTCTATGTGCATGTTGCTCGACATCGTGCCCTTCATACTGGTGGAATCAGGAAGAGTACCTGGGACCTGCAGTTCTGCTTCAGGCGTTCCGGTGGCTCGTGGATTCCCGGGACACAGCTAAGAGCGAGAGACGGGACGCACTACAAAACTCGATGTCGCTGTACCGCTGTCACACAATCATGAACTGTACACGAACCTGTCCCAAGGGGCTCAATCCGGGCCGGGCAATTGCTGAGCTTAAAAAACAGCTTGCTGTGAATTTGTGAATTTGTGAATTTGTGAATTTGTAAATTTGTAAATTTGTCTGAATTGCCCCTGTGCTTCGGATAAACTTTCCCGGATAAATGGAAATCAACGCAAAAGAACAAATGAGAGAGATGAAAAAAAAAAACAAATGAAAAAAAAAAGCGCACATTTTTCGAATCCGTATATAAGGAGACTTGCTTTCTCTTCTTTTTGTCTCCCTCTCCCGTAATTTATTTATTTATTTATTTATTGTATTTATTTATGTATCAACTTTAGAAGAGAACCAGAATTAAAAGAAAGTTTGAACATTTCACTACTTATTTTTTTTGATCCCACTCTTTTTTTTTGAATAAGAAAAGGTAAAGAATAATTGAGATTGATCGAATTGACCAATTTATCTTTTTAGTACAATATTAAGTCATGTTACCAGGTGGTGTTATCTTAGTCTTTATTCTAGTCGGTCTAGCTTGTATTGCTATTGCCTGTACTATTATTTACAGAAAATGGCAAGCTAGACAAAGAACTTTACAAAGATTTTAAGTCTTTTTTTTTTAAGATCCTCTAGTTCCGTATTGTAATGTGCGCTTTTTTTTTGTTTTTTTATCTTAATACTCTTTTATTTTGTGTGATTCTTTAAATTTAAGTTATTGTGGTGTCTAATTCTTTTTTTTCTCTCTCTCTCTCTCTATCTTTTTTTTTTTATTTTTGAATTCTTATTCGGTTTTTTTTATACTAGTTTATATCTTTTATTATTTGTGTGTGTATAATATTTCTATATATTTTAATATAAAAAAGAACTTATATTTTTTTCATTTCTTTATTTATCTTATTTAACATGAAATAGAATACACAATCAAACCAATGTCCATTCGCTCCCTTGTATCAAACATAAATAATAACATCATTAAAAATAATGATATCATTCCAATTACTAAAGGTTTTATCCATTCAATAAATAACTTGAAAAACTTCTATTTCATTGACTTATACGATGGCACAATCAATAATCCTTTGAAATTAGTCATCCCAAAAAAATCTTTCAATAATACCCTATCTCATGGCCAATTCATATCCATTTCAAACACTAAATTTGTTACCACCCCCAATAGATCTCATCATTTCGAACTTCTATTCACAGAGTCATCAACGCTTTCAAATATTTCAAATAATACTAACACTCAACCTCCTCTATACAATCAAAATTCAATTCATTTCTTAAGAAATTCACCCCTATTCAAATATAAATCAATTTATCTATCATCATTACTAAGATTTCGTTCCTCTTTAAATCAATCCATTCAAAACTTACTAATTAATAATTTCAACTTCATTAACGTTAACCCCCCAATCATAACTACAAACGATACTGAAGGTAATAATCAAATCTTCAAATTATCACCATCTGATAACAACTACCTTACCGTATCAACTCAACTACATCTAGAGATCTTATCTCAATCTTTATCAAATGTTTTCGCTCTTTCACCAGTATTTAGAGCGGAATCATCCAATACAAAGAGACATTTAGCAGAATTTTGGATGCTCGAATTAGAATCAATCTACTATAACACCTTACCAACTCTAACAAATTTAACTCAATCTTTCATCATAGATCTCATCAAATCAATTGATATCAATAATTTTATCCCTTATAACGCTAACTCTACAATGAGAAATAATATCATCACAAAATTCAACACAGTCTCAAATGAAAATAATTGGTTATCAATCACTTACACACAAGCAATTAACATCATAAACCAAAATTATCCTCATTTGGAAACCAAACTATCTTTCGGTATGGATATCTCAACAAATCATGAAATTTGGTTAGCGACAAATTATTTTAATAATAAATTCATATTCATTACAAACTATCCAAAATCTTCAAAACCTTTCTACATGAAATCAGACACAAACAACAACACCGTCCAATGCTTCGACCTCATATTCCCTCAATTCGGAGAAATTGCCGGTGGTTCAATAAGAGAAGATAACATTGATATATTAATGAAAAACGCTACAAATACACACTCTTCTACAAACAACAATAACAATTTAGATTGGTATATAGATTTAAGAAAGTTTAATTACGTCAAATCGGGTGGACTCGGTATCGGTATAGAAAGACTCATCGCTTACCTTTTCGATTTAGATAATGTTAAAGACGCTATACCCTTTTATAGAGTTATGAATAGTAAAACGCAATTTTAAATATTGAAAAAAAAAAAAATTTAATAATGAAAAAAAATTTTTCAGCCTTCTCATCTCATCTCACAAACCAAAATAATCAACAACCATACAATGAACAACAATACAAACACAAATGTCTTCCTCGATATCTCAATAGATAATGTACAAATTGGTCGTATCGTAATTCAACTATTTAACGATAAAGCACCCCTATCAACTGAAAATTTCATAGCTTTGGTATCTAATAAAAATGATCCCACTCTAACTAATAACTTCTTCCACAGAGTTATTAAAAATTTCATGATTCAAGCTGGTGATATCGTTTTCGCTAATGATACATTCATTAAATCGGATAACATCGGGAAAGGTGGTAAATCAATTTATCAAAATGATGATAATAATATCGATTTTTGTTATGGTAATTTTAATGATGAAAATCTTTCAGAATTTAATGAACCTTTCCTCTTAGCAATGGCGAATTCAGGTACTCCAAATACAAATAATTCTCAATTCTTCATCACAACTATCCCTGCACCACATCTAAATAATAAACACTCAATCTTTGGTAAAATTATTCACAATAAATCAATTATTCATACTATTGAAAATATTGACGTCGATTCTGATGGTTTCCCTTTAAAATGTATTAGAATTGATAACTGTGGAATTTGGAATAATAATGATCCATTACCCCTTTTCATAGCTTCAAATGATACTATAGGAGGTGATATATATGAAGAATTCCCAAATGATGATAATAATTTCGATGAAGAAGATTATTCTGCTGCATTTGACGCTGCAAGAATTATTAAAGAATCTGGTACTCTACTTTTCAAAAAAAATGATTTCCAAAATGCCTTCTTCAAATATAAAAAATCTTTAAATTATATTAATGAATTCATACCAGATTTAGAATTAGATAAAGATAATCATATAAAATTCAATGATTTAAAATCAAAAATTTATTTAAATTTATCTTTAGTATCTTTCAGATTGAAAAAATTTGAGGATTCTCTAAATTATGCCAATTATCTAATCGAATTCGATAACGCTAATGATATAGATAAATCAAAAGCTTACTATAGAAAGGCAATGTATTATCTACATAAAAATTTATTAGATCATGCATTGGAAAATTTTATTCTTTCTAAAAATTTAAATCCTGATAATAATTCAATCGATAATTCAATTCAATCGATTCAAAAATTAATTGATGAAAAGAAGGAAAAGACAAAAAAAAATTTATCCAAATTTTTCACTTAATTCTTTTCACTTACATCTTTTTATATATAAAGAACTTTTCTTTTTGTAATTACATAAAATCATCCAATAAATTTCTTGGCTCCATTACATTCTTTACTTCTTCCTTCTCAGGAATGAATGAATCTAATATATTCTTAGGAACATCATCATTCATTTCACTACTTGGCGTACTCGAACTTCTACCATCAAACATATCGAATATACTAGGTCTAACCCTACTAGCATTACTACTAGTCGGTTCAGAATTAATAATATCAACCCCTTCAATATTCTTATTATCTTCTTTCTTATCATTTTCATTACCAATCATCTTCATTGCTTGTTTAGCGACTTTATTTTGTTCAATAAATTCCCAATTATAAACTAATGATACCGCCAAGTAATCACACCCCATTCGACAAAGAATATCACAACATCGAATTAATAATTTAGTCTCTAATTTATTACCAAGCTCAAGTGAACTTAAAAAATATCTTATATTCCTCTTCCTCAAATGTAAATATAAAAATAATAATGCTGGATCTTCCACTAAAAAGGATTTATTAATTAATTGCTCCTTTTGTACTAATTTCCTATTATCATCTAATTCTGTAGGATTTGTAACTAATGCCTTGATTGAAATATCTTGTTTCCCAAATTTCCAATAAATGAAACTAGTCATCCATCTATCATTCTCAATGATTGTCTTTGGTAATAAATTATCCCTTAAAAATTCACAAAGAACTGGTCCATTATCTCCCTCATGAACCCGACACACTCCAATAGCTAAATCTAAATCTCCAACTTGTTTATACAGAACGTTAACACAGTCCTTTAACGATGATCCTAATAGGAAGAAACATGCAGCATCCATATAACGATGCTTACTTAATAGAACAAATGCATTCTTTAATGCAGCAGTTTTCCATCTTGATTCATTAAAATCATTTCCTAAAAATTTTATCATCTTTTGTTGTTCAGAATGCCCAATACTCATTTTCCATAAATTTAGCAATATTTGTTTCTTCTTAAGAGCCAAATAAAATATACTACAACGAGATGGATCTCTTGTTTCATTTCTTGAAAACTCAAATCGTGCAATATCTTCAAATTTCTTTATCAAATCATCTTCTTTTACCCAAAATGAAAGTTTATATTGCTGTGCACTATCCCATCCCTTGATATTACTTTCGAATAGAGACAAAAGTAAACTCTTATTATCAGAATGCATTGCCCATGAAACATCTCTCATTTGTATGGATTTTTGAGTCTTATGATGTGATTGAAATAATTTCACCCCTAGAATAAATCTTACACCATTAAAATCAACAACCTTTTCATTCTTCATTATTTCATCCATAGCCTCTATAACAGTAATCAAAGTTATCTGTTGATGTCTTGTCAGATATGGTAATGCAATTTTTGTCAGTCTTTCACAAAGCCCCTTAGAGACAGTCTTATCAAACACTTTATAAGGATCAGGAAATTCTTCAACTTTATAATTCTTATCATTGTACATAAAGAATTTCTCAGATGCAATGTTTAAATCTGATGGCAAATTAGTAGTTAAACCTTTGGCCTCCAAATCGATCTTCCGTAATTCTAGGAATAATCGTAATAATATCTCTTTCACTAAAAGTAGCTTTTGTGAATACAGAGCTTGAATAACAAATTGAGGATGATATACAGGTAATGGACCATTCAATACACTATTCAAATGAATTATATCATTTGATAGTATTCTCCTTGACCCGATAGATCGATGTGTAAATGTATCATTCAAATCCAAAGTCTTATCCTTTATATATAGTTGATTACCAGACGCAACAATGAAAATACAATCTTTCATCCATACCGAATCTCCTATAACATGTGAAGTATGCGACGTTATATCTATTTTCTCAATGGGTAAATAACTTGGAGTATTATTAGTATAATCATATCTTAACTGAGTGAATAATAATGCACAGTCATGAAAACCAATCGAAACAATACTTTGTCCAAGTTCGGTACTTGTCCAGTCAATATCTCGAATACTATCATCAAAATTCTCTTTGTACTCTAGAACACCTCTGTTTAAATCCCATAATGACATGGTTTTACCATTTGCAGATGCTGTACATAGCTTACCAGTCGAAGATCCCCTAACAAATAAAGGATTTTCCATACCTGTAACAAGCTCAGTAACCTTTAACCATTTAACAGATTTCTTGCCATAATCAACTGTTGCTTTATATGTTCTCACAACACCTTTCTTTGTTGCCAATGATATCAATGAACGATTGCTATTATAAGAGGAATGAACTGGATCAATTGTAGATAAGCTTAAGATATCATCATCATCTGTGATATGCAGCGAATTCGAAGTAGCTGGTAAAATTCCTCTTACCAGTGAAACTTCAAAAGCTTTTACGCTACTATCAGAATAGATGATGGAAACAAAATGACGCTCATGATTATGCTTTGATTCAGGCACATTTAACATTAATAACGGTTCTATACTAGTAACTGAGTCGACATTTTTAGACAAGTCAAGTTCAGCTCTGAGATATGCTTTCTTGTCATTCGTTTCATGATCATTTGGGCATTCCCAAGCCTGAAGCTTAAAATTCTCTAATAGACAAATTACCAGAGCTCCCTTTTCATGAATTACTGCCATCTTAATTGGAACTTCAGTACATATTATATTCTTCAAAGCTAATGATGCAGACCCATTCTTAAGATATTGCGGGATCCAAATGCAATTTTCTGAGAATCTTGACACAGTAAGTACAGCTTCACCATCACTACTTCTTATTAATTTTTGTATAGATTTGTTATGACCGGTAAATTTATTTTCAAGATTAGCAAAATTAGTATTATTTTTATCTGACTGATTTAATAGCTGGGAGATATTGAGAGAAGAATGCCTTATGACACCTCGAAGATCATGCACAATCAAGGAAACATTAGTTTTACTATTGTCTTCTGGCTGCAGTTCGGCAAAATATAAAAACTTCGAGTCAGAAACAAAACTTGGATAACCGATGCTTCTAGATTTTAATGCATTGATGATCATTGGCTTTGGAGGATCTGAAGATAGGTTTTCAAGTGCTAAAATGCGGAACTTACCATGCTGTGTACCGATAAGCACTATATCGGGCTGTTTGTCAGTAAAGTAATTACTTGTTGTCTCAGCATTAGTTAGCACTTTTTGTAAGATCCAATTGTCTACAATAATGCAATATCTCTCGTCATCTTGTAACTTGATTGAACCCCAATTTTGAACAGTATTACGCCCAATTTCCAATTCGAATGATATCCATACTCTTAACACTTTATCTGAACATAATGTATAAAGTGTTTGATTCGATGAATTCCCTTCAGACTTTTTCCATCTTATTGAGGTAACATAATTTGGATGAGGGAGCAATGTAAGGTGAAATATATCTTGTTCCTCACCTAGAGAGACTCTTTTCCACAGTTTCACGGTATAGTCGTATTTTCCAAAACTTGCAATTAGCTGTGAATCCTGAGAAATAGTTACATTATAGACAGGCCTAGGTTGTTTCTTATTCCATAAAAGGACAGGAGAATACTCACCAAACTCATCTCTAATCTTCCAAAAGGAAAGATAATTGGAGCCTAATATAAGTTCATTATCTCTACCCCATTTTAGACAATTGACCATTGATGGATCATGATATAATGTTGTACAAAAGACCCATTTTGGATTTCGCATAACTTGGTGAATGGGTTTGTAAATATGCACATGGCTGCCAAAACTAACCGCTATAAACCCATTTGATTCATTAATATCAATAGCAATGCAATCAGTGTCCAGATAAATGGTCTGTAATCTTGTAAGTTGATTTGACATTACAATCAGATTGTTTCCTGAGCAATAAGCAAATATATTGTGATCCTGCCATTTAGTCTGGCACATAGTCTGCTGAGTGTCATTTGGACGGCCTGGTAAAAAATGCAGAGACATTACCAATCGTAGGATGCCCCAAATGGCTGTTAATTTTGTCTCAGTTTCACTGCTCTTTATTATGTTAGTAGTAACTTTTCTTCCCTTTCCAAGCTAGATGAACTTTAAAGCTTTCGGATAATGCAAGAAATTAAAGGAGGATTTGGTAATTCATGAAAGAACATATATACAATATTTAAAGTTCAGATCAAACAATATCTAAAGTGAGCTGTGCAAGAGAGGATAGACTAATGGTGGCCAGTTGTAAAGATCAAAAGAAGGCTGTAGCAATCTGTCTCCAGAGATCTCCATGTGTAATGATTGAAAGACATACTCCACAGGAATGTATAGATAATCCTGAGCTGAGTAAAGACCTACCTGAATTGTGTATTGCGCAGATGAAGGCTTTTCTAGATTGTAAGAGGGGGATAGTGGACATGACTAAGAGGATGAAGGGCAATGCTCCGCTGTCGACTGGGAAATACGATGAGCAGTATAAAAACTTGAGTTCTGGTAATTTTGATCCAAGAGAGGAGTTACACAAGTTGGAGTTACTAAATATTCAGCAGAAGGAGTGATATATATGTTATGAATGACGTTGACCTTTGGATCTGTTTATCCTTGACTTTCAAGGATTTATAAGCTGTACCAAAACGACATAAGGAAGAGGATGTTTTAAAAACACTTCAAATAAATGGAATCTTTGGCTGATAGTTTCCAACACTTGTAGATAGTTTAACCAAAAGGTATATTTTACAACCTATATAATTTATACTAAATTTTGATAAGAGACATAATAAATGCGATGATGCTCTAAAAGCCCTGGAAAAATATCATCAAATTAGTTAGTAACCATAAAACACCTTAATGATAAGCATATACATACAAGGAGTGAATGCATAATGAATGAGAATGAACTCCAAGACTTGGGCTTAGTGAACGTTCTATCTCAGCAGAAGCTGGAAGAAAAGGTAGAGAAAGATGTAAAGACTGTAACTAATCAAAAACATATCTCCCAAGAAGAAAACAGACTGGACAGAGCACATAATTTGTTAGATAAACTTCGAACCAGGAAGAAGTTTCTTCAGAGAAGGTTTGCTAATGCCTCTAGGATATCTGTGAAAGCTAAGTTGAAAGAAGAGATAGCTTCCTTAGAGGAAAATGAGATAAAACAAGCTAAAAGTGACATTAAAGATATAGAAGGAAGACTAGAGGATTTAAGAGAAGAAGGAATACGAAAGGAGAATATCAATGAAGATGGTAGGAAATCCGGCGAGTCAGAAAGAGATTTCTTGGTTAGAACAGGGAAGATCACTGCATTTGGTACCTCATCGCATTTCACCATGGAGAAGGAGCAAACACCAGAGTATACTGATCAAACACCCATAGGAAAAGAAGAAAATGTTAAGTTTGAGGAATCTGATACAGATCTTCAAAATTCAGATAGGGATTATGAAGAAGACCAAGATAAAGGTGAAGAATCTGCGGAAGAAGATCTAGAAGATGAGTATAACTACGAAGACGAAGATCTGGTTACAGATACTTCAGATATTAAACAAAGAGTGAATGAAGCTAAGGATGATGGAGATGAATATTATTATCAGAAGAGATTAAAAAGTTGGATACATATAAGGTCTAGAGACCGTACTACTGAGCAGTACAAGGATATTCCAGAATGGAGGAAACCACATCCATCATTTCGTGATGCTAAGCTTAACGATACATTCAAAATTCCTGGTGAAATCTTTTCCATGCTATTCAACTATCAAAAAACATGTGTACAATGGCTTTATGAGTTATTTCAACAGAAAACTGGTGGAATCATAGGTGATGAAATGGGTTTGGGTAAAACTATTCAAATTATTGCATTTTTAGCATCTTTGCATCACTCTAACCTTCTTAATGGTCCTATATTAATTGTTTGCCCTGCCACTGTGATGAGACAGTGGGTTAATGAATTACATCATTGGTGGCCACCTTTTAGGGCAATTATTTTACACTCTATGGGTTCTGGCATGATGGATAAGAAGAAAATATCTGAGAGTGAACTCGAGGAGCTTCTGATTAGCTCCAATCCGGACGAATTCTCTTATGAAAACTTTCAAAACTCTTCAAAAACTAAGAGTGATATAGAGTCAAGCTTGAACACAATATCGCTGATAGATAAAGTTGTTAAGGAAGGCCATGTGATAATCACAACCTATGTAGGATTGAAACTAAACGCTGCACATCTACTGAATGTTAATTGGGCATATGCAGTTTTAGATGAAGGCCATAAAATTAGAAACCCAAATTCGGATATATCTTTAACTTGCAAGAAGATAAAAACTCAAAATAGAATTATTTTATCAGGTACCCCAATTCAAAATAATCTGAACGAGCTATGGTCATTATTTGATTTTATCTTTCCAGGTAAGTTGGGAACACTTCCAGTGTTTGAACAACAATTTGTCATTCCTATTAATTCTGGTGGTTATGCTAATGCAACAAATATCCAAGTGCAAACAAGTTATAAATGTGCAGTTGCCTTAAGAGACATGATAGCACCTTACTTATTACGCCGAGTGAAAACTGACGTTGCCAAGGATTTACCAGAAAAGAAAGAAATGGTTCTATTTTGCAAGCTAACACAATTTCAAAGAAACAAATACCTTGAGTTTTTAAACTCTAAGGAACTTACCCAAATAAAAGGTGGCAAAAGACATGTTTTATATGGTATTGACATACTTCGAAAAATATGTAATCATCCTGATTTACTAGAAAGAGATACATTAAAGGATGAAAAAACCTATGGTGACCCAAAAAGGTCAGGAAAGATGCAAGTAGTCAAACAACTTCTTTTGCTATGGAAGAAGGAACATCATAAGACTTTACTGTTTACCCAGTCAAGACAAATGTTAGATATTTTGGAGCAATTTATTTCCTATAAGGATCCGGATATCACTGATTTGAAATATTTAAGAATGGATGGTACTACAAATATAGCAAAGAGACAAACCTTAGTTGATAAATTTAATAATGAGGAATATGACCTTTTCTTATTAACAACGAGAGTGGGTGGACTAGGAGTAAATTTGACCGGAGCTAATAGAATTATCATTTTCGACCCTGATTGGAATCCTTCAACTGACATGCAAGCTCGAGAAAGAGCATGGAGAATAGGACAAAAAAGGGAAGTTTCAATATATCGTTTAATGGTTTCAGGATCTATAGAAGAGAAGATTTATCATAGACAAATTTTCAAACAATTTTTGACTAATAGAATTCTAAGTGATCCAAAGCAAAAACGGTTCTTCCAGATGAATGAATTACATAATTTGTTTACATTAGGAGGAGATGATGGTCTTGCGACTGAAGAGTTAGCATTTGAGGTTAATAAGCATACGAAGTTGTTGAAAGAATCAAAAACTACTGAAAGTGATGATCTGGATCAAGTCACTAATATTCAAGGTGTTGCAAAACTCGAGAGTTTTTATAATGGCAAAGAAAAGAAAAATAAAGAAACTACGGAGGATGATAGACTTATTGAAGGCTTGTTAGGAGGTGAGGGTGGGCTCCAGAATGCAACTACTCATGAAAACGTGGTAACCTCTCATTTACAATCATCAGGCTCGAATAAGATCATTGCCCGTGAAGCTGAGAGAATAGCAAAAGATGCCTTGACAGTATTAAGGAAATCACGTAATACAACTAAAAAGTTTGAAATTGGGACTCCGACCTGGACAGGTAAATTTGGCCAAGCAGGCAAAATAACTAAAATAAATAAATCTAAAAAGCAGAAATCTATAGGATCAGCGCAAATTTTAGCTAATATACGTTCAGCACAACAGGAGTCCAAGAGACTGTATGAAGTTGAAGAAAATTCAGATACCGCTCAAGGAAGGCAACTATTAGAGAGGATAACAATTTATTTAAAGGAAAGGCCAAATTATTTCTCTACATCTGCAGAAATCATGAAATGTTGTAATATAAAAGCTGAAAAACGAGATGATATAATACGACTAAGGGCGCTTCTAAGGACAATAGCAAAGTTTGATAAGGACAATAAAGGATGGCTGCTAAATGATGAATTTAAATTCTAAGTATTATCTGAAAAGCCTACGTACGAATATATAATAATATAATTTTTTTTATCAAGAGGAGTCAGAAATAAATAGTAGTTACCTAAACTATTATTTGAAAGCGAAACCCTGGTAACCAGTTATAGCCCATTCTAATTTTTTTGACAACTTCTCCTTTGAAGAATATTCCCAAAAACATAACTCATTAAAGCAGGTGTGTGCAATGGGTAGTTCTTCACAGTCTCTAGAGCCTAGTCTAGTAATTTTCCATTGCAAAGCAGATATACCAGTGGCTGGTAACCTGTCGGATCCTGTTACAAATTTTAATAATTTCTGCTGTAATTTTAGATTCCAGCTTTCCACGATACTCCAAAACCATTGAACTACTTCAGAAGAATCATGAAATCCACCGTTGTATTTTGTAACTGACCTTAAAATTTTCAAGTTGTAGGCACTTTGCTCTTTTTCTCCACATAGCAATTTCTCTAACTCATCTGAACTAAATAATTTTATAGATTCACATTTTTCAAAAACAAGGTCGAAACCATTAACAAACTGATTGAACTGATCAGAAATAGACTTACTTAAATAAAAGTTGACCCATTTATTAATAAAATCTTGCTTATTAGAATTGGTTACTGGAATGTTGGATCCATTCGGACTTAATTCAGTAGTAATGAAACTAGCTTTCCAATCACCTGTATCAGTACCAGTCAACCTATTAATCTTGTTTTCATACGTAGTTTCGAAAGTTAATCCAAATACGTCTTCAAAATCATCTTGCTCATACTCTTTCATCTTGATCAAATTACTTCCTGATTCCGGGAAGAGATCGCAGTAATCTTCCAATGTAACAGGTTCCTTACACAATTTTTTGTAAAATGCTTTTGGGAAGTGTAAATTGAGAATAGTACTGTTAAATATAGCAAGTCCTATAACTACACCAAATAAAAAATAGAGTTCATGTTGGGTAATAGAATCGCCATAATCATCTTTCAATGGGGTTATTGCAAACCAACATTGTCTGCTCTCCTCAATATAGTCGAATAAACTGTTCATGGGATTAAACAAAGAGTCAGTAAGTAAAAGAAACCATTCTTTTCGAAGTCCCCCAGCATCTATACCTGGCTCATTGATAAATTCAATCCTTAATGACTTTAACAAATCACCTTGATGCTGTCTAATTGCTCTTAGAGAATCGGGAACTATTTGCTTTCTCCTCACTTTTATCCGGAAATATACATCAACAGCTTTTCCTCTATCCAATGAATTCAAAAACGCCTTTTCAGCCTGATACTCCATGATTCTCTTCGTTTCATATTCCATAATAGATATTTTGATACCTAGAGATAATAAAAAAGGATAATAACAAAAAGAGAAGCGTTTATATTTTGGTTCTGTGATACACATCATATTCTCAACAGTATCCTTTTTAAAGGAGTTTATCCAGTTTTCATAATCCAGTTTATAATCGATATAGTCAAGTAGTGGATTGTAAAAGTTATTAGCTCCTAACAAACTATTTGCATTATTGATATCAACTGAAAAATTTCTCTTGCTATTTACTAGATAATAGATCATCATTAACTTACCGGCAGATCGAATATGCCAATCAAATTCATAATGAAAAGGTTTAAATTTAAATTTACTTTTTGGCTGAGGTAAATTTGATTTTACTGGACAGATATTATCTTTCCTGCCCGTCAAATATTCCTCTTGGTCATTTATCTGATGTGAATCTTGATGCTGACTATTCTCTTTAAGATTTGGGATCATCTGATTCTTTTTATCATTTGTCATTATCCTTGTTAATTGATACGTCAGATATAAATTAATTATCTCAATTTGGTCTTGAAATTCATAACAGTCAAGAAACTTCAAGTGATAAATAAAATCTGAATAATATACTTCCTTCGATATATTGGATAGGTATCCAATACATCGCTTTATTATTTCATAGGCCACTGCTTTGACCGGCTGTGGGAATATATTATCATTATTTTTAGAGATCAAACTGTGCCTGATGGCCGGATTATTCATAATAATCAGGATCCATCTAACTTTTTTCAGAGCCATTCCAGGTCTCTTGATAAGATCATTTGACGCACATAAAAGGGAATAAATCGGCTTTCGACTTGGTAAGTTGATAACTGTGCTGTAGAATTTAGCAAGTTGTTCATAATCTATGAGCACATGCTCTCTAGAAGACAAGAACGATTTCTCTAATATATCAGCATCATGGAAACAAATGGTCAAGTATAAACATATATCATCTAGTAATTTAGTTTGGTTCTTGCTATCCATTTCAAAGCTATGTACTAATTTCTTCAACTGAGGGACAGAGCAGAGCACATCATCTGATGTGTCTTTTCGAATCTTACTTTCTTTGTCCTGAATTGTATTTGTTGTATTGCACTGACCACATTTAAACTTATGAGACTCCACACTAATCTTTACATGTGTGCCACAACATCTGCATTTCAAGCTCTTTATATGAGCTACTTCAGATGTATTTCTTAAAATTTTCCCTTTAGGTTCGATAACTTTAGGTTGAGATATAATTTTGAGAGTGACCTTATTTTTAGATTTCCCTTTACGAAACATAAAATGCTAACTATATAATTACACTTCTGTAAAATCTTCCATTCAAATCATGTCAAGTATGAACTTGCTAACATATCGGGATAACAAGAAGTTTAGAGTTATATACTCTCAAAAGCCACAAAAGATGATTTTAAAAAATTAAGCGCCGAAGTTCTGAAAAAAATTGGAACTTGGAAGTGCAAAAATATTGAATTAAATGCAGTAGTTGGAAATAGCAAAGTAAAAAGAATGGAAAACCATGCCCATACTCATATAGTATATTTGAAGGACTACTGATCATAACTATTTAACCGTTTACTTTATTTAATAAGATCTGAACTTGGAAAGCCACAGTATTAGTGATGCTTCAAGAATCTGCAAAGACACTATTACCAAATATTGTTCTGAATGAATTAGGGAATTCTAGAAAGATATTGGAAATCTTCAAACTTGATACCCAAAGAATAGTTGTTATAGAGCCAGAATGCCTAAAATATAGTGACGACTTAACAGCCTGGAATTATCGTAATCTAAAATGTGTAAAAAGTTTAGGGTACATTGTAGGTGCGGAGTTATATACCCATCCTTTTAGCCAATCGCAATTTATAATTATCCTAAAGATGGATGGGACACTTGAAGCATGGGATACAGATTTACGTATAGTTGACTATATCAAAACTTCTTTGAAGCAAATAAATCCAGGAAATAGAACTTTTTTCTTTAATGAAAAACTAGAAAGCCTTTTTATTACTTTAACAAATAATGAGATCCATTCTATTCCATTTATTATAAAGGATACGAAATGGAATTTCGTGAAAACTGCTAAAACACTCAACTGCATCAAATCATATAGCTACGACATTGCTGATGTTGACATTACCAATAATTATGATGTATATACAAATGAAGAATACGAATCATTATCTGTTCTTTTGTATGACAAAAATCAGCATGCATATTTTTTAAGTGTTTTATGGTATAAACTGCCAAACCAAAATAAATCTTACACCAAATGGCAGGTACTAGTTCCTACAATTAAAATAGTTCAACTTGGAAATGAAGAAGATGTAATCAACACTAAAAACATTGTGCTCAAATCTTTCGCTAATATAGGTCACCTCATTATTAGCCCGTTAAAGATATTCTTCTTTCCATCAAGTGTTGGATTTTTAAGTATTATTGACGGTGTACAAATTATGGAAAATATAGAATTAGAAGGGCCATATGCTTATAAAGAAGAAGGAGAACAACCTGAGTCAAATTATTGTGATATCAATATCTGGAAACTCAAAGAACTTTCCAATCCTTACGATTTCAATCAGTTGCTTGTAAAACTTATTACAAGTGATGGAAATCTAATTGAAATAAAATTCAAGAAGATAGTAGAAGACGAAGAGACTTTTACAATCAATTGGGATAAACCACAATTTAAAATGACAAAACTATCAAACAAAGAATTTTCAAAGAATAAGATTACAAAGTTTTATCCATTTTCTAACTGTTCAAACTATGCAGTGACAATGGCCTCAAAATTTTTACTAGTTGGCGATATCCATACAGGAGAAACACTACATACTACTATGTATGAATTAGATTCGTTCATTCAGTCTGGTACTAGTAGAGCGAATTTACTATTCTCTGGATATTCTGAACACTCAAGCTATTTCATTGAATACACCCAAGCATATACAGCGGATATAATCGAAGGTTCAAATTCTACCTTACCTCACGATGATATCGATAGCTTATACTCAACAAAATCGGGACTTTATATAAAGGATAAGAACCAGCAGGTATGGCAATTTAATAATCCGAGCGAAAAGGAAGAAGATATTTGTCACGTAGATCTCAATGGAAATGTTATTCCATACACTTCAGAAATTCTTAAAATAGTAAATATACAGAATGACGAAAGAGATGGTTTATGCTTGTATAAAAAGCCTGGATATATTCAATGGACACAACCTCAAAGAGAGTTAAGACATAAATCATTGCTTAATGATAGTATGTCTGAGAGTTGCACAATATTCTCTAAGAAGTTAAAAAATGGAGACAATATTACTATATGTTGTTTTGGTAACAGAATAATAAAAATTGAAAATTATCAGAATGTCAAAACTATAAGGGAACTACCAAATGTGATAGATCCTATAGTTGCCCTATATGTCTATGAAAATAATAGCATACAGTGTTTGTTTATTGGAGATATTAATGGGTACCTGTATATTCTTGATATGACTACTAATAATATACTGGATAAAATACATATTGGTAACAGTTCAATTAATATAGCTGCTGCATCATATAATGATGATATCTTAATTTACTCAAGAGATATTCTTTTGCTCTGTCGCCCTACTCCCAGCCTAAATAAACTAAACCAATTTACATTGACAAACATTGATTTCCTACATCCAATAAAATGTATTATATCAAATAATCTTTCTAAGGGATTTTTTGCCCTGACTAATGATAACACTCTTCACCGGCTGATGTACAAAGAAGAAGGGAAAGCTACTGTTACCGAGAGCTCATACAGGAAGTCCACAGATGTATTAATAACAAAGTTTATTAATTTACCATGCTCTCCAAGATATATAGCATGCTCTTATTTGGAAGTCTCTGAGGGAAACAAATTGATCGAAGTTTCAGGGATATGTTTGTACGATGCGTTTAAAAAAACAATTGTACAGAAGTATGAAATATCTACCATATATCCTAAAGCTATTGTGTCAGACATTATCTCAATACCAAGTAATAAAGCGTCATCAGTTGGTACAAAAGAAAACCTGAAAGAGTCATACGCTAAAAATTTAATATTTAATTACTGTTTTTTAGTATCTTTAGATTGTGAAAATGCAGAGGAAGAAAGTGATCACAATGTTTTATTATTTACACTGGATGATGACTTAGGTAAATTTGAGTTTCAAAACGGATTAAAAACTGATTACAATATAAGCTCTTTAATGAACTACTATGACTCCATGTTTTTGGCGATGGGAGAAGCTATTCAAATTTTCAGGCTGGATTATTTGGTCAAAGAGAATAGCTTTACTTTTCAAAAAGCTACAAAGGGGATAAATAACTACAATTCATATATTACTAATGCGTGCCTTTTAAGATATGATCATAAAGAAGAAAATATAAATAAAATCCCTTCTAAAAAGAAGTTTAAGGGAAATATATTATTAAGGGAGAAATTGCTTTGTCATGATTTATGCAATGGTTTGAAGGAATTCGAGATAGTTTTCCGAACAACTAATTCAATAGGTAGGGAAGGAAACATCATTGACCTTATGCCTGTCAAGACGTCTGAACACTTACCAATAGTAGCAGATATTGCAATAGAGTCCAATATCACTTTCATGGAAAAGTTTCAAGATAATAAAAGGTTATGGATAATCTTGTGCTGTGGGATCAATAAGATAAAATTATATACTTCTTACCTTGATGAGGAGGACTATTTAATGAAGGAATTTTACTTGCCATACCAGGTGACCAGTATTAATTCATTAGATAATGATCTTTTGAACAAAACTATGAACCATCAACTTCTGTTACAGGACCCATTACAAAAGATGTTTTTAATAACTACAACCAACAATGGGCAATACATTATCAGCACTATAATTAATCCTGAAGAACTAAATATATATATTACACACAAGAATTCAGATCATGAAAAACAACTGAGGTTCATAACTATGGAAGAAGAAGATGAAGAAGAAGATGATGATGAAGATGACGAAGAAGAAGATGTGACCTTACTACTGTTTGATAATAGAATACTGAAAAGAAACTCAAATAGTACAGAGCCAAAATGATTTCAACGAAAGAGAACAAGCTTAATGAAAAATTGTAATATTAAAATGAAGAACTATTTTATTATACGGAATTAGAAATACGTAAATATACAAATATACATATACAATAGTCTTCCAAAAGCATCTATAAAACTATTAGTCTTGAAACAGCTTATTTAAATTAATAAAGTTTCAATCTTATCCTTAACAGCATAGATTTGGTTCTTGATAGCAGAAGCATCATTGGTGGTGATAGAAGCAGCAATAACTGGTCTAGAGACACCACAAGCTCTACCTAAGGCAACTCTTGATGGAACAAAGACATATGGAACATTCTTATCTTCACATAATAATGGTAAATGTAATAGAATTTCGATAGGTTCACAGTCAGCAGCCATAATGATGAATTCAGAGATACCACGGTTTAAAGTCTTGGTTGTTTCGTTAGCACCTTTCTTTAATTGTCTTAAATTGGTGGCTTGTTGAACAACATCTAAGATTTGTTGAGTTAAAGCAGCATCAGCTAATGGGAAGGCTTTTGGATTTGGAGTAGCAGACATGATACACAAATAGTTGATGGGATATCTTTTCAGTTTTTAGAATTCAAGTTCCTTGCACAGGATAAGTATAGCTCGCTTGAATGGTCTCTTTAAGCAAGGATCAATAAGAGTGAAGTTGCAAAAGTTATCTCTTAAAGTGTTTTAACTTGTTAGAACAAAAAAATTTTCAAGAAAAAATTGCGATGAGCTGAAAAATTTTGTGATTTTCCGGTTTGAGACAAGTAAGTATCATAATGAATAAGAAGCTTACATAAAGTAGAATGGAATGAATCGAACTATGTTCTTGCAATATGGGAAATGAATGCTATAGAATAGCGTAGATTTTCTCATATATTGTAATGCATTCATATTGATACAACTGCCTAATCTTTTCCTTGTTTCAACATTTTGGTATCACCTTAATGGGAGCGTGTGTGAATCATATGCAAAAGATCCTCTGAGGTGAGAATTTACAATCTTTATTACTTAATTTGCAAAATGTCCTACCAAGCTCTCTTGTTCTTAATGTATATTCTTGATGTTTTTTATGTTAAGAGACATAAGCAATAAGATGTGCCAAACTGAGGGAAAAAAACAAAAATTACAGGGACGTCGTAAAGAATAAAAGCAGCATCTAGATAGATATAATTTAGTATAAATCTGTAGAAAGCAGTGGCTCTTACAATAGGCACATTTGTGGGAACGATCAATTGCATATCACGATTGCAGAGTCATCTAAACAGTACAATATGTCAGGATATGATCGAATAGATAATGATGGTTCAGAGCCGACTAACAGGTATCCTTCTATACCAGAAACGCAAAATTTTGATCAATTTATAACCATAGATAGGATTGCTGAGGAGAACTTACCTGTAATCTCCTCAGGTGATATTAGATCCTCTTTTTCGTCCAGATATCAGACATACAAAGGCATTCTATGGGGGAGAAGTAAAACCGTCATTGCATTAACTTCTATAGCACTTATGATTGGTTCTATTGCAGGTTTTATTCAGATATTTACAGAAACACTGGTAAACTGGAAGACAGGTCATTGTAGCCGAAATTGGCTTATGAATAAATCATTTTGTTGTGCTGGAATTGCAGAACAGGTAGAAAGTAACACCAAGAAAGGTCTAGAAAATATGCTAGAGTTAACGAAGCGTGCTGAATTTCAATGCATAGAAAATGGTTTATGGGTACCATGGGATGGCAAGATACTTCCCTTTTTAATATTCATTGGTCTCTCTTTACTTTTTGGGTTTTTAAGTACGGCTTTGGTTATGTACGTGGCTCCAATGGCTACTGGTTCTGGTATTTCAGAGATAAAAGTTTGGGTTTCAGGCTTTGAATATAAGGCAGAATTTTTAAATTTAATCACATTAATAGTTAAAAGTGTTGCATTACCTCTAGCTATCTCTGCTGGTCTAAGCATCGGTAAGGAAGGTCCTTCTGTTCATTACGCTACTTGTTGTGGATATGTCATTACAAATTGGTTCTTGAAAAATTCTTTAACCTATTTTGAACAGTTTGAATATTTAACTGCCGCAAGTGGTGCTGGGGTAGCTGTTGCATTTGGTGCACCAATCGGGGGTGTATTATTTGGACTAGAAGAAATTTCCTCTGATACTTCTTTCAATTCCTCAACATTATGGAAATCTTACTACGTAGCACTGGTAGCAGTAACCACACTAAAGTATATTAATCCATTTAGAAATGGTAAGATTATTCTGTTTAATGTTACTTATGATAGAGATTGGAGAGTTGTAGAAATCCCAATATTCATACTATTAGGTGTCTTTGGTGGATTATATGGGAAATATGTTAGTAAATATAACATCAAATATATTCATTTCCGCAAGAAATACCTATCTGCATGGCCCATGCAAGAAGTGATTTTACTAACTATCATAACTTCGTTTATTTCCTATTTTAATGAGTTCCTGAAATTAGATATGACAGAGAGTATGGGTATTCTGTTCCATGAATGTTCTAAAAATGATAATAGTTCACAATTTGCACATAGGTTATGCTTCTTAGATCAAGACACACATGTATCTAGTTTTTTAGCGGCATTCTTATCCTTATGTTTTGCCACTATCGTGAGATCATTATTAGTAATTATTTCATATGGTGCCAAAGTTCCTGCTGGTATCTTTGTACCATCGATGGCTGTTGGTGCGACATTTGGTCGTGCAGTTAGTCTATTGGTAGAAAGGTTTATAAGTGGACCCAGTGTTATAACACCAGGCGCATACGCATTTTTAGGTGCTGCTGCTACGTTAACAGGTATTACTAATCTAACATTAACTGTAGTGGTTATAATGTTAGAACTAACGGGTGCATTTATTTATATTATTCCAACCATGATTGTAGTTGCTATATCAAGGATTATACTGACACAATCTGGTGTCACTGGTATTGCAGATCAAATGATTTTGGTGAATGGATTCCCACATTTAGAGTATGAAGTCTCTGAAGATAGAGAAGATTTTATGGAAAGTTATACAGCTGCAGAAATTATGTCTTCTGATCTGATTACACTTAATGAAACCATGTATTACTCAGAGTTAGAAGCAATAGTATATAATTCATCAAGGACCGCAAAATCCGTTAACGGATATCCAATTATCATGGATGAGGACAAGGGAGAGCAAGATAGAAGATGTATTGGATATGTGTTGAGGAGACACTTAGTTCAAAAGTTAATGATACAAAATATAAATAGTACAGATTCGACTACAACACTAGTACATTTCAACAGCGACTTTTCAGAAAGGGAAGAAGATGATCATCAACTAAGTTTTAAGGATATTGTAATATATTCACCCGTTACTGTTAAACCTAATGTTCCAGCATCAATATTATTTAAAATGTTTAAACAATTGGGATGCAAAACTATCTTTGTAGAGGAAGCTGGGTTTCTACAAGGTTTAATTACATCTAAGACTATATTAAGATTTGAAAGGTTTAAATCAAGAGAGATATATGGACCTAAATTTCAATTTAATGAACAACTTGAGAAAAGAATATGGTCGATTGTACAACCATTAATCAACAAGTTTACAAAAACCACATAAGTATATTAAAAAAATATATGTAATTGGATGTATACAGTGAGTTGTATCTATATAGATAAAGACTAATAAATATTTAATATTAACTTTTTTCTTATTTTTATATTTGTTTTGTTCTTCATTAAAGTGAAAATAAAAACTAAAATCCTTATTTTAATCTATTTGATTCTATTTATTGAAAGGGTGCATTACAGAAGAGTATCCAAAGTAAAAAGAAAAAGAGGAAATAAGATTAGTCTAACAGATAACGTCTTGAGTAGCTCTGGAATTTAGTAGTAAAGCAACGATTAAACCGTATAAACCTAAAACTTCAGCAAAAATCAAGATTAAAATCATACCGACGAATAATCTTGGTTGTTGAGAAGTACCTCTAACACCGGCATCACCAACGATACCAATAGCAAAACCAGCAGCTAAACCACTTAAACCAACTGATAAACCAGCACCTAATTGAATAAAACCTGTATATAGTGCTTGTTTTTGACCAAGAGAGTAACAAACCAAGACAGAAACAACTAAACCATAAATAGCAATAATCCCAGCCATAATAACTGGAACAATATTCTTGAATAATAAATCAGGTCTTAAGACACATGTAGCACAGATACCAACACCAGACTTAGCGGTACCATAGGCAGCACCAAAAGAAGTGAAGATTATGGCTGCAGCACAACCCATAGCACCGAAGAAAGGAGCATAAACAGGACAAAGATCGGACATTCTAAAGTTCTAATGTATTGTAATGTAATTTAAAAATGGTAATAATAAGCGGTATAACACAAACACTGACTTATAACTTCTCTTAGATGCCTTAAATCACGATTGATGAGTAATTCCTCTCTCTTATAGTTAACGTTTATGCAATCCTAGAAGAAGGAAAAGTCCTAAAGCTTTGACATTTTGAAAGCCTTGAAAGAAAAAAAAGGTTTCGCCATAAAAAGCGGTCACGGCCTATCGCCTTATACGGATTGCTCTAATAGTACTATTAATGAGGTTTTGAAGCCATCAGTGCCAGTTTTAGAGGGTTATAATGGCACTTATGAGGTCAAAAAGATGCTATTGAGGTTTTACACTTTGATGGAAGAAGGTGGTAAACTTCAAGGGGTTTTTTTTGGGCAAAATTGAACAAATGACAAAATTAATCTCGACGGATCAGAAAAACGACAATTCAAATGTTCTGTATTGTTCTAATGAAGTTATGTCAATATTTATTATCTATATACCCTTACTATACACTATTTTAGTCAGTAAATCCGCCTATGACATCTGTAATAAACTTTCATATCGAGTCAAAGATAACTTTAATGCAATAGCAAGAAAAAGGTGACGATGTCACAAATGTTATAACATTATGGCATGCTTTTAATACCAAAATCATAGTCACCGGGGTTTTAAGTTTCGTATCGTGGACAATACACTTACTTTGACCTCTTGAAAAAGTTTTCTATGGAGCCTTGTTTCTTCTTGTTTTTGAGTGCAACATTTCTCGCCTGAGGAGTAATGGATCTACTCTTTGGCTTGTCAACAATTGGAGTAGTAGCTGAAGTAACTTTTTTTGTGACAGTATATCCATCTTTGTCTACGTAGGTTTGGGTGGTCTCTTCTTCTTCTTCTGGTTTTGATTTTGGTGGTGTATTATCAACTATATTTTTTTTATCCTTCGTTACTTTATTTGGGGTAGTACCAATTTCTAACAGAGACGCATCTCCAGTTGTATCCAATAACTCTTCAAGTTCTTCTTCTGCCATGGGATCGGTCTTTAGTTTCTTTGGTTCAGGTTCTATATTCATCAAATCATCATCTTCATCTTCTCCATCCACGAATAACTTATTTAGTTCTTCAATTTGAGCAGCCCTCTTGGGATCTTTTTTATTCCTAGTCTCTATTTCTTCTTGTTTTCTTTTCTTTAATTCAGCCAATCTGTTATTCTCTTTCTCCTCTCTCTCCTTTCTCATCTTAGCAAGTAATGCTGTAGATCTCAATCCCATATCTTTTTTTTTAGTAGGCTCAACTTTTGAAAGTTCCTCTTTCGAAACTTCTGGCATTGTTTTGGCCCTCGATTTGATAGGTACATTTTCTTTCTCAATATGTTGTGATGCCACTGTTTGAGATCGAGTTATGTCCTTAGATACCGTGACAGATACTCTTTTTGGATTCTTGATTGGTAAGGAGTCGTAATGGTCAGTTGCAATATTTAGTGGAGTGAATTCTTCAATTGGATTAAACGCATATATAAAACAATCAAGAATATTATCTTCAGCTTCGATTTTATTCAGGTTATCAACAAGTTTAATTGTACCATCCCTAAGACAACACAGTATAATACAGTTATATTTGGCTTTCGTTTTTTCTTTATAATACAGATACATTAAGCTTTTGGCTTTGGAAGGACCCATTTTAAATTCATGAACTAAATCAGAGAATAACACAGGCTGCACATTAGTAAACAGTTTTTCTTCTATAAACAAGGCTATCTTCTGATCTAACATAGTTCGTTATATTCCAAGCCAATTCAGGTTTTTTTCAGAGTCTCTTTGGTCACCTTTCTTGAATGTTTTACTGAATGTTTTACTTGAGATCGTACTGCTTAATAATAACTCTATTCACGCGCTTTGATCTTTCTTTGGTAAAATAGAAAAGGAACGCCAAATTTCTCGAAGAGCAAGTAACAGTGACAACGATTCAGAATAAGAGCTTAGAGTTGCAAAATGTTGATAAATTGTTTCGATAATTAACTATTATGATATCTAAATAGTATATATGGATAATAACTGTTCTTAAGGTTGTTTACATTAATTTTAAAGATCTGTGTACTTTTTACAGGCTCAAAAGAAAGTCCACCAAAATATCAATATTCTATTTGAAAAGGATACAGGAACGGTTCAGGTTACAAGTTTGGTAGGTCCTACACTATGATAAAACTGTCAAGTTAACACAACACAAATAAAAATGATGAACATCCAAGTTTGATGATAAATAACTGTACCAATATAGTCAGAAAAATGACTTCAGAAAAGCTGAAACAGGGTTACTTTGTTTCACCTACACTAACTTCATTTTGGCTTGGAGGTTATAAGGATACTATATATTGCCAGTATGTTACAATAATGTTGCTTGAGATGCTATACATCATCACAAAAGTAAGCACAAGAAATATTATAAATGGAAACTAGAGCATCTAGTGAGGAAGATACCGGAAACAAATAAAATTTTTCATAGAACTTATTATGTAGCTTATCTCATTCTTAGTAAAATTGGGTTAGCAACAGTTGAATTAATAGTTGCCATAGTAACATATTCTTTTAATTATAGTTACAGAAGATATATATTCAAAGACAATATATTTTTTCGTCATTCTTTTTATTTATTACATATCTTAGAACAATTTATTTTCAAACTTTATAAGAAATAGCTGTCCTTTTGTATCTTTATTTCTAACAAGATTGATAATAGTTGTTCTCAACAATTATTCATTTTGAGGTTCAATATTATGTGATTTAGCAGCTGAAGCCTAAGCTAATTCACATAGTATCTAAACCACACTTTCCTATTTAGTAACTCTTACTCCTAAAGAGGATTATAGATGAAACATAGCAGAGGTATAGTTGTTTCACCTACTTTCCTATTGTTGGAACAGTATAATATTGTGACACTTACACTCATTAAATTGGCCAAGGGATTATACAAATATTCAATACTGACGAAATTATACAATAGAAAGTTTGAGACGTCATAAAATATTAGGAGTAGGAGTGCAAGGAAAATTATAGTGTATTAAAACATCTAAATGGAAAAAGTATATAAAGCAAGAAGATATAATTGTGTAAAATTGTATATTTTTCATGTCTTGTTACTTCTGTCCTCAGAAAGACAAGCAGACAATTATAATATAGAATTATTATTACTAAAAAAAAAACTATGTTAGAATCTATTGTTCATGAGTTTCGGTATTTTCTGTTCAAAATATGAGGATGTGTATGATTTCATAAAAGAACTAAAAGAAATAGTCTTACTTGAAATATTTCTTTTTGCTAGATAACATATTTTTGAAGAGATTGCCGTATTCAGTTTCTCTTCATTGGTATGACCCAATATACTGGAAGAGACAGATGATTATCACTTAAATACTGATTAAGTGTCTAAAAACTATGGAAAGTACTAACTGCTTTAAGTTTATTTCTCAAAAATGACACCATCTACGAAGTATTATTTCATTGTTAGTTTAAATATACATTGAATTAATGTTATTATCAAATTATACTATTTTATGAGATTATTTCCTCCCAGGAAATGACCCAAATCATTACAATTTTTTCCTCATAATAATTTGGGTCATAAAGATATGTGTCGCGAGTTAAAGTTTTTCACTTTTCCATGTTGTGCGTCTTCGAGACACTGTCACAACATTATCGAGTTGCATCAAGTAGAACATACAAGATAATAAGAACCTTTGTAATATATATATATATATATATATAAAAGGATTTATTGTATAGGTAAGTCCAACAAGCCAATAGTTTAATACATTTGTAATCATACTACAATAGATATGTCTTCTCATGCCCCTTCTTCTAATAACAACTCTGTCAAGTCAACAATTGACAATGCAGCTACGGACGATGTTGAAGTCGAAGTCATTACTAGAGGTTTAAATTCCTTAGATTTCCGACATGCTCTACTTAACAACGTTGAGCTAGTCTCAATAAATTATAATTGCCATATAGTTATGCTTTAAAAACTGAAATCTCCAAACTTCAAGGTAGCCGAACAATGGTAACTAAAAATTAAACATCTACTTTGCACAATATTTTATTTTATGAAAAACTAGACTGATTATTTTATCATTTCTGATCTTGATATATACCCGCTTGAGTACCTGTCACATACGAAGGTAAGCTTAGATCCATCATAGCGAAAATACTAAATTGAAATATCTTGAAGTGAATTATCTACTGATAATATAATTAGCATAGTGATTTAAAGATGAGTACGGTTAATTCAGTTCTGGACTTTACACCATTAGATATGATACAATATCTAGAAATTTGCTAAAAGGTATTACCATTTTCTTTTGCTGTACTTCAAAACCTGTTGTCTTAAGAGTCTTTAATATTTTTTTTTAACAAATAAATCTAAATGAGATTAATTTACAAGCTATTTCAAAAAAGAACCCTACCTATGTATACAAAATTCAATGAATAAAATATGAAGAAGAAAATCTAAATATAATGCAAAAATGATTACTCATCATCATCATCCCCAACAGCTTTAACAAGATCTAAAAACTTCTCTTTAGAAACCTCAGTAATTAGTTGTTTCCTTTCTTGTCTATTTTTGATATCACCTAAATTGTCCTCAACTTCTTTATCAGTTCTTACTTGTGTAGATAGAATCGCATTGAATAACTTGACAACACCCTTTTGTGCTATCTTTCTTAGTCTGGCTTCCTTCTCAATGACTTTTCTAATTTCTTCACCATTTGCGGCCTCATCTGATACAACAGGTATAATATCCTTCTTTCTGGTTTTATTTAGCAATTTTTTCTTTTCAGCTGCTAAAACTTTTTTAGCTTGTTGTTCTAATTTATCTGAATCATTTTGTTTTAATACTTTTTTATTTCTAGCCATAATAGGATCTATACGATCATATGCCTTCAAATGGGATGATAAAAGAGCATTAACGGCGCTGGAGAATTCAGATGAACCGTCATCGTGCTTACTATTCTTTGACTTTTTCTTTCTTGGGAAATCATTGTCACTTTCCTCCTCTTCTTCATCTTCTTCATCCTCTTTTTCTTCTTCTTCACTCAACTCAGAATTATTGTCTTCAGACACTGATGATACATCATCTAGATTTTGCTCATCATTCTCAATTTCATCTTCACTGCTGTTATTCATACTTTCATCACCTTCTTCATTTGCTATTATCTTTGACGATTTCTTACTATTGTCACTATCTTTTCTACTTCTCTTTTTAGATATTATAACTTTACCCTTTGAAGCCATTACTACTCTCACAACTGCTCCCTATACACCTAATAAAGTAATCTCTTCTACTAGATGTTTAACTCTTAAATCTGCTTTAAAGTGAAATTTTGAAAAACTTTTGGGCATCGCAAAAATTTTTCGCCATCGCGCTGAAATTTCCTAAAAAGGATATTTCAAGTGTCATTATTAAAAAAACATATTGAAACCGGGTAAAAAAGTATAAAACTACTTTGAAGCACAAACAAAACAAATATATTCTGATCTATTTCTCGAGTATTATTTATCTAAAATTGATACAAATACCAAGAGTGCATTGAGAAACTGTGCTAAAACTGTCCTCTAAGAAAAAAATTGTTACTTTGCAAGACAGTATCTGAATCTGGATGCAGATAGATATGACTGGCTTGCATGTAACTCCCACTAAATCAAATTCGACACGTCCAAGTGCAATCCCATCACCGACGTTACATATCCATGGCTCAAACAATTCTAGTGAAGACTCTGTTTTAATGCCCAACAAGAGACGATATACAAGTAGTCCATCATCAAAGATCCCCTTTGTAAATGATAATATACACAACAATGACCGATTGTCATTGGATGGTAAGAATTTGACTACCAAACTTTCTAATAGTGCTGCGAGCGGATCTTCGCATTTGACAGCTTTCTATAAGCAACATATTGTGGAATTGAATAGATTACAGGATTCTCTATTTAATAAGAAATCCAATCTAGATACATTAAAGGATGAATATGAATCACAAAAGTTTGAATATCAGGAACTTCAAATAAAATGGGATAAGCTACTTTCTGAGAAGCAGAACAAGGAAAATCAACTAAACTTGAAAAAGAAGGAACTTCAAAAGATTAAAGAAAGAAATTTAGAAAAACAAAAGTTTCTAAAAGATGGTCACGAATTACATCTTAAACAATTAGAGGCAAAAAATCAAGGTGAGATAAATAAACTTCAAAATGAATATAATTTGAAAATTGAAAAGCTGAAACATGAAAAGATCAAGCAGTTTGAAGTTCAAAGAAACAACCTCCTGGATAAAGTGGAGGAAATCAAAAATAAAGTAAGGACAAATGATATTACTCTTTCAGAGATGTTACGGGATGTAGAAAATAAACACAATACTATAAAAGAAGAATGGTTAAAGGATTACCAAGAAAATTGGAGAAAGAACCTGAAGACTAATGAAAAATTATCTAATGAAGTAATGGAAGCAAATACAAAAATCAAAACTAAATTAAAACCTAAGATTCAACAATTAGAATCTGATATAGTACAAGCTAAAGATAAATATGAAAAATTACAGAAACTATTACTTTCGAAGCGAGAAGAGACTGCCAATATTAAGATGGAAATTAAAGAGAAACAGATTGAAACTGACAAGACAATTGAAACCAGAAAGGAATTATCCGAATATATACATAGAACTGAATTAGACTTAAAGACTATCAATGAGATTTTGGCAAAAGAAGAAACTGTAAGAAGATCACTACACAATAAGCTACAGGAACTAAGAGGTAACATTAGGGTGTATTGTAGAATAAGACCTCCTCTTCCAACAGAGGATCAGAATACTAAACATATAGGAGTGAAAGGATTTGATGATGATAATGGTACACAATCCATGGAAATTATAAAACAGAACGGACATAACTCTGGAACCTCTAATCAGTGTTTCAAATTTGATAGAATCTTTGGTCAAGAGGAAAAGAATACTGTGGTATTTGAGGAGGTAGGTCAATTAGTCCAGAGTGCCTTGGATGGTTATAACGTGTGTATATTTGCCTACGGTCAAACTGGTTCTGGTAAGACGTACACAATGTTAAACCCACGAGATGGTATAATACCATCCACAATCTCTCATATATTCAACTGGATTGATAATTTAAAGGAACGTGGATGGAACTATGAGATAAGTTGTGAGTTTGTTGAAATTTATAACGAGAATATTTTCGACTTACTAAGAAATAATAATAACAATAATAATACCCATGAAAACTTCAACTCCATTGAAAACACCAATTTCAAGCATGAAATAAGGCATGATTCAGATACTCAGACAACAACAATAACTAATATAACTACTTGCAAATTAGATAATGAAGAAACTGTAGAAAAAATTCTACAACAAGCAAATAGACTAAGAAGTACTGCTTCCACGAAATCTAACGCCCATTCATCTCGTTCTCATAGTATATTCATCATTCATTTACATGGTGTCAATGAATTATCTGGTGAAAAATCTTATGGTATATTAAATTTAGTTGATTTGGCTGGTTCAGAAAGAGTAAATATATCACAAGTTTCCGGTGAAAGGTTAAGAGAAACTCAGTACATTAATAAATCCTTAAGTTGCCTTGGTGATGTCATTCATGCTTTGAATGATTCCTCAGATAAGCAAAGGCATATCCCATTTAGAAACTCCAAATTAACGTATCTGTTACAATATTCTCTAATAGGTAACTCTAAGACACTAATGTTTGTAAATATATCTCCTAGTGCCAATCATATAAACGAGACATTGAACTCGTTGAGGTTTGCGTCGAAGGTTAACTCTACTAAGATGGTTAAATGAAGAGAAGAAAGTTAAATAAGAGATACCACGATAGAAAAGGGAATAACAGATCATCAAAATTTAATATTACAGGAATTTATTATATACTAATATAGTTTTAAATATTGGAAGACAAAAAACTAAATAATGATTCCTAATTACCAAACTAATTCTTTTTCTTTTCTTCTTCCTTGGTGCTCTTTTTACTTGACTCATTTTCATTTAAAAACTTTTGTAGACGTCTAATAGCCCAATTTTGACCGATAAATTGGACATCTGGATCAGAAGAGCCTTCACTTAATGTAAAACTTTTCCACCACTCAGGTGATTGAAATCTTTCATCTTCTAATTCTAACATTCTTTCTTTATGACGTATATTAGCTACGTGAGTTCTTAAATCGGCAGCTAGTTGACTTCTTAAGTTTTGAGCTTCAACACCATATTTTAGTTCATCATTCAAATCAGTATCTTCATCACTAGAATATTTCTTCACTAAGGATTGCCATTTTTCTCTGTAATCATCTATAATTTTATCATCTATAGGGTCACCGAACGTTACTATGATATCAGAACCGAAACTTTGAAATAATCTTTTCCATGAGGATTCTTCTTCATCTTCAGGTGCAATTTTTTCAAAGCCCGTAGTAAAAATAGGTAGCACTATAGGCGGTATTGTTGCCTCTAAGATCATTCTTGTAATACCCCATTTGAAGTATCTCATTGAATTTGAGAAAGGTTGTTTCAATTGTAGTACGAACCCCTCAGGATATACATGAACCCATGAAGGCTTATGTCTAATAACAGGTGGAAGATAGGATTTGGCAAAATTTTTATTTTTTTTATGATTAGTTAAAATATCTTTGACAGTACTATCAGAGCTTAGTAATCTAATTGAAGCATCAATTGAACCTTGGAAAGGACCTGCACCGAATCTTTCAGTTGACAAAACTTGACCTAAAGTGAAAAAATGGGAAGTTAATCTATCAGCGAAACAAATATTATGTGCACCCAGGCAAAATCTCATATTATTTAAACTTGAATATAGCTTCATTGGAAGGGTTGCCCATATGAATGGGTCATCTACTGTCGACATATGATTCATGACTGTCATAAGACCTCTATTTTCTTTTTCAGACTTCTTAAGGGCCTTTTCTAATTTTTCATAGTTATTGATCTTTACATTATAAAATGACATCAAAAAGAGTTTTGATAACCCAATAACAAGTACAGAGGTACTATAGGACAGAAATCTCCATAAGGGATTTCTTCTGGGGTACTCATTAAGAAAATCATCCCCACGGCTTAATACCTCAGGTAAAGACATTTAAGTAGCACCTTTTTTATTGTTCTTTTAGTTTATAAAGCCAGTATAATTGTAGTATTTGCCATATAGTGACAGAGACAATTGAATCACGTACTCTGGTTCACTTAACTCAGCTATAACTATTATAATTTTCTGTTTACTTGTTCAATTTTTCAGCCGTTGATACTTGACCAGTAATTCCTTTATACGATTGCCTACTAATGAAAAAAAAAAAAACATGTAATAATTTTTACCAAGCGAGAAAACGTAACAGATAGAAGTTGCAACTCTGCATTAAATAGTGATTGATATGCATTAACGTTAACAAATAACAAGTTGAAAAGTATAAAGTCGAGGAAATATGGAGAAGTTTACTAATTGGAGAGATAAGGGTACAGGAATAGCACCTTTTTTGCCTTCTTCAGGTGGAAATTCCATCTCGGATATGAATCCATTGATAAAAGCGATACGTATTTTTTTTTTCTGCATAAAGTTCATATTTGTATTGCCAATATTAGTAATTTACAATATAAATGGTAGTAAATCTTTATTGAGGATAATTTTGCTGATACTGTTTTCTTTCCGAATTGATGTAGCGGTGCCTGGTACACGAAAGAGGCTTATTAATAAAGATAATATATTACAACCTGGACAAATTTATTTTATGAATTATAATTCTGTAATCGATTCATATATTATGAAATTGATAAGTCAAACAGGCAAAATTCAATTTTTGGTTCCAAATAAAGATAAAATATATAGATTAACCGAATCTGAATTCAATAAATTTACATTTGATGGATCATTACATCCTGAAAGATATGGTAAAGAAATGAAAGATATGAAGAATGATGGAAATGTATCAATTGACAATTATACATGGATAATGGTTCCTGAAGGGACTTGTTCAAATGGTAAAAGTGTATTACCATTTGAAATTTCTTCCACGAGACTATACGAGTTCATCACTGGCGAAGAAGAAGATAAGAGAGAAAATAAGGACATAATGCTCTATAGTATACAAACTAAGGTACCGAACAGTATGGTTACTCCATTGAAAACAAACCCATGGAGTTTCCTCTACCACCTTATTCTCAAGGGATCAATTTCAGTGAAATGCAAGATTTTTTCCAATGATCTAATCCCTATCAACAAATTGGAACAACTAAGAATACAAATGAATGACGGTGACAAATTCAAACTGGTATCCAAAAACTTAAATATTGTCGCAAAACAACAATTCTTTAATGAATATTATGGTAGCAGTAGCAGGACATCCAAAAAGGGAAATTAGAAACGACACAAAATAATAATTAATGGCGGCTCGAATTTCCCTATTCGGACACTTTTTTTGCGGAATAGCAACTCCGCCTGGCCTCGACCAATGAAACGTTCTTCCGTTATCTAACGCCCAAAAGATTCCTTTTTCTTCCCTTTGGATAAACAAAAACAAAAAGAAACAAAATAAAGTTCCGCTTATCAATTAATTTAAAGTTACTTTTCAAGATTTTCTTTCTCGAGCAGTTTTATTGGCAAGAAAATTTTTTCCATTGTTATCATAATAGGCTCGAGAGTAGTATTTTTATTCTGTTATCATTTCGATAAGGGTTGAGAGATAAGGATGCAATTTTTACTAAAAAATTTAATATAGGCCAATGCCTTCCGCGCTGCTTTATCGCCTGTCTTGATTATCTTTAGAGTTTGGAGATAGGACTCATTTTTTTTTACTTCATTTTATTTTGTATTTCTCTTATATATTTCATTTTTCTTTTAATTATCACCAGAGTTTTAATATTTGTTATCATGGAAGAGAGATAACCATTACCATACTAATATACATTACAGTTTTTTCTTTCAGGTACTGGAAACTTAACTTTGCTACGTTATTTTCACCCTCCTTATCCTACAGATATCGTTTATTTCCTTATCATCGCTCAGAGATCGAACATTAAATCAGATAAGAAGAATTCAAAATAATCGGTGTAGATATATTCCACAATTTTTCATAATTTTTGCATATAAATATTATTACTATTTCTTTCTATTAGTATAAATATTTAATTTTCTCATAAACCCAATCTAAAAGCTTCAAAAACATATAAAATAAACAACACATTCTATCTTATCATATAATGGCTGAAGGTTATTTATGGACAGAAACATATGATGGTGCTACAGTTGCGTTCATAATAGTATCCGCAGCTTTGGTATTCTTTATGGTACCGGGTTTAGGGTTCCTTTACTCTGGTCTAGCAAGAAGAAAAAGTGCCCTTTCTCTTATATGGGTAGTACTGATGGCTGGTTTAGTCGGTATGCTACAATGGTATTTTTGGGGTTATTCATTAGCTTTTTCAAAAAGTGCTACAAATAATAAATTTATTGGTGATTTAAACTCATTTGGATTTAGAAATGTCTATGGTAAAGCTTCCCCTGATTCTACTTATCCAGAAGTTGCATTCGCTGGATTTCAAATGATGTTCCTCTGTGTCACATTGGGTATTATATCTGGTGCAACCGCTGAAAGAGGTAAATTATTTCCTCATATGATATTTTTGTTCTTGTTCGCAACGTTAGGTTATTGCCCCGTTGCATATTGGATTTGGGCTCCAGGTGGATGGGCTTATCAATGGGGTGTTTTAGATTGGGCCGGTGGCTTCTTAGAAATAGAAAGTGCTGTTGCAGGATTCGTTTATTCATACTTTTTAGGTAGAAGAAAAGAAAACCTTCTAATCAATTTTAGACCTCATAATGTATCTATGGTCACTCTAGGTACTTCAATATTGTATTTTGGTTGGTTACTATTCAATGCAGGTACTACTCTAACACCAAACTTAAGATCTGCTTATGCATTCTTTAATACAAATATCAGTGCCACCACAGCTGGTATGACTTGGTGTTTGTTAGATTATAGATCTGAGAAAAAATGGTCTACTGTTGGTCTTTGCTCCGGTATCATTTGTGGCTTAGTAGCTGCTACTCCTTCTAGTGGTTGTATTACACTGTATGGTTCCTTAATTCAAGGTATAATTGCTGGCACAGTATGTAACTTCTCCACTAAGATAAAGTACTACGTAAAAGTTGATGATTCTATGGATTTATTAGCTGAGCATGGTGTTGCAGGGGCAATTGGTTTATTTTTTAATGCATTATTTTCTGCTGATTGGGTCATTGGTATGGATGGAGTCACTGCTCATGGAGGTGGATGGATTACACATAACTGGAAACAAATGTACAAACAATTAGCTTATATGGGTGCAGTAACAGGTTACTGTGCCGCTATAACTGCTATAATATGTTTAGTACTTGACAATATCCCATGGTTACAATTAAGAGTAAGTGAAGAAGCTGAAGCTCGTGGATTAGATGAAGACCAAATTGGTGAGTTTGCCTATGATTATGTAGAGGTTAGAAGAGATTACTACGACTGGGGTGTGGATACAGATAATAATTATACGGCGAATCACAGTAACGAAGAGGGTTCAACAATTGCCAATGCAGATATTCAAAACAATGGTGATACAAACATTATGAACCATGATGTAGACAATTCTTTAAATGCTTCAACGCTGTCAGAGAAAGATGAAGTCCTCGAAGAAAGAAAAGTTAAATTCTCTGCTTAATCTGTTCCTCCATTATCTACCAACAAAATAAAAATCTAAGTTCTACTCCGTATCTATACATAATTCCTTATTTATATATTCGCATCAATTTATAATACTTATAAAGTCTATTATATTCCATTTCAAAATAACTTTCAACTACTAATTTATTAAAATAAAGACAGTCATTATGCTTACTGTAGATTGAACCAAATTCAAAAAATATCGACCCCAGTGAGGATTGAACTCACGATCTTGCGATTAACAGTCGCACGCCTTAACCAGCTTGGCCATGGAGTCTTCAATTTTTTTTCAAATTAAAAAAAGCTTTCATCTAAGTATAGCATTATTTTCAAAATTATTGCAGACTCTACTAGTCCCTAAGGCAGACCATGTTGGAAATATAGTTTAATCAAGAGGAGATATATTTATTTATCATATGAGAATAAAACGATGAAAGCATAATAATTTATTATTTATGTTTAGGTGATATTCTTCAGTTTGACAAATATGATTTATGACAACCAAAAACTTAATGAAATATAACAGAAAGTATTATACTAATTTAGGAAAAAGAAATGAGATTGGGAAAATTATCGTGGTTACAAAACACCAAACACGAAAAGTTATGAATATTACTAAATTCGTCAATAACAAACGAAACCAAAATGTAAATATTTACATTCTTCAATCTAAGAAAGATCCACGTCAACAACACTACACAAAAGATATTTCTTCTATTTCCAAACGTATAAATACTGAGTTAGAAAACAGATTTTATATGATTAAGTTCTTTTACAATTACTTTTTATTATTATTATTTTATATATATTATTTATACTTTGTATTTTATATTAAGAAATACGAGGACTTTTTTACGTTCAAAAGAATATATTATCAATTCATCTCTTCACATCTCAATTGATATAATAATAATAATGTATGATAATAAAGGAACTACCAATCATGATAACGTCCGTAAATAATATATTTTCTGACCAATTATGTTACTAAAAAAATATTTAAACAATACAATATACAAGCTAAAAAGTTAAAACGTTGAGGTACTCAAGCCGAGGGGGAAACTCTTTCATAATAATAGTTCTGGGAGTATATTAAACCTTATAGACTGTTTGATGGACCTCTTGAAAAATCTAGGCTTTATTAAATGAGCTTTTCCAGAAGTTCCTCATGAACAATAGGTTTATCGCTGTGAATAGATTCTAACATTGTCTTTTTTAGTAATAATAAAATTCTATATTATAATTGTCTGCTTGTCTTTCTGAGGACAGAAGTAACAAGACATGAAAAATATACAGTTTTTACACAATTATATCTTCTTGCTTTATATACTTTTTCCATTTAGATGTTCTAATACACTATAATTTTCCTTGCACTTCTACTCCTAATATTTTATGACGTCTCAAACTTTCTATTGTATAATTTCGTCAGTATTGATTACTTGTATAATCCTTTGGTTAATTTAGTGAGTGTAAGTGTCACAATATTATACTGTTCCAACAGTCTTTGCTTCCTGTCTTTTAAACTGGAAAATGGTCAGAAATCAAATTTGGAGAGACTTTATGATTTTTGGATGCCATTCAAAAGAAAGTATTAGATGCAAGCTGAACATAGACATAATTGATTCTAGATACTTTAACTTTACTATTTTTCGGTTAATTCGAGTCCAAAACAAGAAATCAGTAATGCATCTTTATTTTATTTCTTTTATTACTCTATATATTAAATATGTATACTTTTTATGACAATGACAATGACAATGACAAACTAAAAACCCGTTTGCTGAATAACAGCAGAGTAAATACCGTTTCTTGCACCTGGTACCTTTGCTACCCATCTACCTAGCCTGTGTTCTTTACCAACAGTTGCTAGTATGCGGAATGTTTCTTTTCCTGATATTCCTGCTTCTACCACTTGTATACCTGTTACCACACCTTTACAACTGCCAAGTTCCTTTAATAACTTAAATTCCCTCATATTTTCTTCTAGTTTCCACACTTTTAAGGTCCCGTTCCATGATCCAGAGATGAAAACGTTACTATATGGAATGGCATATACTGAAGTGATCCAATAAGGGTGAGTTAGCTCTTTATTTTGAATTTGGTTTTCTCTTATAGTTTCATCTTTTTCACCAGAAATACGATCTAACGGTGGGGCAGACATTACACCATGTGCTACTCTTTCAGTATATACAGGTTTTTTTTTAGAGAGGGACCATAAACTTAAGTTACCATTATCTGATCCTGTGATAAAATGTGAATCATCAACCATTGTTACAACATCAATACTTCCTTCAGTATAGAATTTTGGGGCATCTTTCTCATCTGGTAATATAATATCTCCTTCACTAGTTTCTGTTGCGTTACTCTTTAGCCATTTTTTTAATAGTCTATCTGGATCATCACCACCTCTAAATGTTAATCTTGTTTCATCAGGAATTTTCCACAACATAGCAGTTCTATCACGAGCACCAACTGTAACACATCTTTCCATACCTAGAGCTGCGATATCAACTACAATATCGTGATGCCCATAAAGAGTTTCCACTTGAGAAAATTGGTTAATTGAATATGTTCTAATCTTATAGTCTGCACATGATGCATATAAATTATCGGAATTTTTTCTGAAGGTCAGTGATAAGACTTCTCCTCTACGGTCTTTAGTAGGTATGACTTTGATTGGAGCTAAAGATTCGGTACTCCACACAATAAGTTTTTTATCCCTACCACCAGTAACAACATATTTACCATCTGGAGATGCTGCAACTGTTAATATTTCTTTATAATGCCCTTCAGTAGTGTTGTCATATTCTTGTGTACTTTCTGGGATGAACTTGGCCCCTCCTCTAGCATATTTTATCTTTTTTGGCCTTTGATTAAAGTCAGTAACGTCATATTTGGTTAATTGAAGATCTTTACTTACAGTATAGGCGAAGAGTTTACCTTTGTTCTTATTATTAGACTTATCACCTTCATAACTAAATTTGTTTAATTCAGACTGGTAACAACTTATGCTAGTCAAATTGTTTTCCCCAACTCTATTGAAGTTTGTTTTTATTTCCGACAGCAGTAATTTATCTGCAATGAATCTGTAGACATGACCTTGCTTTTCAGCTACATCTTGTTTCAATCTTGATGAAATAATATCTTTATCTAAGTCAGCAGCATCAAAATTATTATAATCATCTAAAACTTCAGTTTCATCAGCGTGATCTATATTTCTTTCCGTTATAATTTGATTGGCTTCAGTTTTCAAATTTTGTAAATATTGTTTGGCTAACCTTCTTCTTTTATCAGCAGGATTTTCCCCACTAAATTCATCATCAGAATCCAATGCTTCATCTCTATCGATGCCTTCATCATTAATATCACTCTCTTCGTTAGAAGATGGATCAGTGATCTCTTCATCATGTGCCTGGACTGATGGCTCTGTAGCATCTCTCTGTCTCTTTCTATTGCTTACTTTTCTGCTATCAGACATGACAAGTATTCGTTGAAATGCTCACTATTGTTAATATAAAACCTATGTACAATTCGTAGTCAAGTAATAGAATTAGCAAAACTGTTAATGCTCCATCAACATTTCTATTAGTAAACCATTTAGCTCATCTCGAATATTTTTTTTCATTAATTTCCAAAAATTTTCTTGTCGCCCGTGACGAGCTTTCTTCATTATGAAAAAAAAGCTGCGATGAGCATCAAATCTGCCATATATTACATATTTAATTTTATTTTAAATCTATTTACCGTCATTTTAAGAGTTATTTAATTGCTGTTCATAGCGTGCTTCTCGTATGTCATTAACTTGTTTGACTAATCTCAGCATTTCAGCTCTTTCAGCAATCTTAGCGGCTGCTGTCAGTGCTCTATCTTGCTTTAATTCTTTCACAAGTGATACTGCCTTTTCAGTATTTTGATCAGAACATGCAACTGCAAATAATCTTAAAAGCGATTTGTCATATGCACCATTGAGCGCAGCTAGTATATCATTTTCATTACCGTATATTTCTCCATCATTTTCCACTGTGTCTGTCAACAAATCGGCCAAAATTTTGGAACGAAGAAGTTCTTCTTCAGCTGCCATGTTAGCTGGCACCTCAATTTCTTTCGCAACGGTATCATCTCCATCTGAATCGTGCAAGACTGTTTCGTTCAATTCTTCTTGTTTTGCATTATGCTCTTTTAGTAATTGTGCTTTCACTAATACTGGTATTCTTATTTCCATCTCAGATGGTAGAGGAAGAGGAAACTCAGGCCATATATTCTTTCCTTTGACCAGAATACAGCTCAGAGTATCATATATCAAACCTAATGGCCATACATGCACATCTGTATTTTCTTTCCCGCCTGCCATCTTCCATATTTCCATTTTTGTATCCACTAGCGGTATCCATCTACTTCTCGCATTAGATCTCCATTTATTTAATACTAACAAAACATCATCACTTCCGAATACACATGGGTCCCCATAATTCGAAAAAAATAAACTTTTCAAACCGACAGGATTGAAGTTTGTAAAATCTGTTACAGCTGAGCTTTTGTGTTCATTGCTAGCATAGGGCAAGGATATAGGCAGTGCGGATTCTCTTTGGAAAAATTTTACAGAAGTAGGTGATTGTTCAAATAATGAGTACGACATTCCGTGATATTCAGAATAATGTACAATGAATATTTTATAATCTTGTGCAGTCAAGGCAACGATTGGGGACATTTTTTCTATAGCTAACGGAACCCCATAAATATTAAAGATTCTAACATACCCTAATGAGGTTCCTACTATTATTCTTGTTGGTGTGGCAGCAGCCGATGTGATTCTCTCAGATATATCAAGAGGAATTGTCTTCATCCAATTAGAATGCAGAGTATCATGGGACCTATATTGCAATTGACCGTATTTTGATTGAACAAAGAGTGTACCAAACTCATTTAGTGAACAGATATCGTAACCAAATAAATCTTCAAAGTGATATTCACTGTATTTCCCTAAATCAAAAAATGAGACGGTAACACTATATTGCTCACTATTTCTTACTGTGGCTACATATCCGATCTCATTCATTGTTAAATAACGTCTATCAGAGGAACCAAATGGGGTAGCACCCGGAGAAATAGGCCTATAGCGGAACTTCGATCTTGAAATTGGTGGGAGGTAAGATGATGATATATTATCATTTGAACGACCCCTTTTCATGTTCTTATTGGGCTTTGGCTTAGTTGGCAGATATCCAGCCCCATCATCATCATCAATAAAGTCATCCTCACTACCCATACTAAACTTTCTTTTATTGCTTGCATTAGTAGGATCATCGTCCCCTTCATCATCGGTGAATATATTTTCTGAGTCATCATCTTCCTCTGCCATAGATTCTATATGCTCCAGCGCTCCAGCAGATTTAGTACTCTTGTTTGTAACATCTCTATCAGAATCAGAGTTAACAAACAAATTCTTATTGGAAGACGTACCGTTAATCTTTGAGGATGATTCAGTCACTTTAGTTTCGTCTACTAACTTAAGTGATTCAACTATATCCTGAATCGTAATTATATCACCAGTCCATGTACCCATAATTAGGTCCAAATGAGATTTATCAGGTTTCCTCTTCCAAAAAATATTTGTAATGTTCTGCTTGAACTCTTTTGTATATACAGTTTCTGAAGTGTTCCAATTCCATACGGTCAATCTATTATTGAGATCAACAGCCGCAATATAATTTCCAAGATTAGTATCAAATTGAAGATCAATTAACTTATCTTTTGAAGTGGAAGGACTGGAAAGGGTTTTAAGTAAAGTGTAATCTTTAATAGAAAAGATCTTAATAGAACCGTCTTTCCCAGGTAAAGCAAATTGTAGACCTGTTGGATGCCAAGCTGCTCGTGTACATATTCTATTTTCTGGACATAGTTCTGGATCTGAGATTTTATCATTTTCATTCTCTATATCACTCTCATCCTTGTCATCATCTAGTATATTGGACAATAGTTTATCCTTATAATTGTCGTTATAAGAATTAGTAGCAATATAACCAGATAGTTCGTGCACTTTATTTGGGATAGTTGTATTCAATGAATAAAAATGAACTTTACCGTTGATTAATGATACCGACAATATATTTGTCTTTGCACTGTACGATAATTGAGATAACTGATCATCAATTTTAATTGTATGTTTTTGCCCTGCATTTTCTTCATTTATTTCAATCATGGTAAGCTCAATATCATCACCTCCAAATACAACCATTCTCCCAGAATGTATTATAACACTGTCACGAATTGGTAAAGGAAATCTAGCAAGCAATTTATTCTTATTCGCCATAAAGTTATATAGGTGAGCGTCACCCTGGGTAGTTGTCATAATAAAATTGGATACAGATTCACTTCTCAAGGAGGTCAAATCTTTTGCTATTTCTATAACTTCAGGCTCCTCACCTGGATCATTTGTCTTGAATATTCTTGCTAGTCCATTCTTATTTGCTACATATAAAATATCTTGATCTGGAGCTAGCGATAAAAGGGTCTTCCCACCGTAATCAAAAACAGATTTTTCTACTATAGTACGGCTCATCTCCTAGTATCTATATGACCAATGCTGAATGGTACGATGGTAAATGCAGTATCTTTTCTAAGACAACCTTTCTATAAATGGATGAGGCTACTTTATTACCTCTCTTTTCATAATAAAAATTACGCGTTTTATATTCTTCATATCCAAAATTACCACGTTTACGCGTATTCAGCACTTATCAGACCCTAAAAAGACAGCAAAATTGTTCAAAAAAGCTACAACTCAAGCAGATAACATATATATTTAGACACAATACTACTCTAATGATTTCATTACCTTCAATAGTTGTCCTCTGCGAGGTTCATTACTACAATGGAACTCTACTCAGTACAGAAGCTTATATAATCGCTAATTACGAGGAAAAATTTTGTGCGAGACATAAATTTCAGCAATTTTATATATTGCGAAGCTCTTCAAGGATCAATAGCTGAAGAGGAAGAGGTAACAAAAGGTTCAGAGACAGACAATTAGCCTGTGATCTAAATTCAATTGGGTTGATAACTACAGGATGTTTTCATTTGGAGGTCAGAACACTAATAATACCGGTAGTACAGCAGGAATTGGGTTTGGTGCCAAACCCAATACTGGACTTTCTTTTGGATCAAATGGCAACACTGGTACTAACGCTAGTACTACCGGTGGATTATTTGGTAATCAACAACAACAGGGACTAGGGGCTGCCCCTGGTACTAATACATCCACCCTGTTCGGTAATAAACCAGCTCTTGGTGGAAACACTGCAACATCAAGCACTGGTGGACTGTTTGGCAGTAATACTGCTACTAACACAAATACAGCGGCACCAGGCGGAGGGTTATTCGGTAACACGAATACTAACACAAATATGAATACTTCGTCAACGGTAGGAAATGGGGGGATGTTTGGTACCAAACCAACAACAGGCACATTATTCGGACAGCAACAACAGCCACAGCCTTCTACGACGGGTGGATTATTTGGATCTAAACCAACCCTTGGAACCTCTGGAGGGCTATTTTCAAACTCTCAGCAAACACAAATGCAACCACAAGCTGGATCTACAATGGGAGGAACTACCGGTGGGCTCTTTGGTGCTGCAAAACCAGGATTAAGTAGTACAGGTGTCTTATTTGGACAATCATCACAACCACAACAAGCTCCTACGCAACCGCAAACTAATCAACTATCATTTGGCCCATCTTCCTTTTCATGGTCACAACCACAAGCACAACAACCTACATCACAAGTACAGGGAGGCCAATCACAATTATTGAATCCATTAGCAAACCAGAATATAGTCCCATTACTTGCGTTACAACAACAGCAGAGTGCTATCTATCCTCAACAAATTCAAGAACAAATTATGAGATGTAAGGAATCGTGGGACCCAACTTCATCAAAAACAAAACTACGAACCTTTGTTTACAACAAAGTTGCCGAAACAGAAGCAATGCTATATAATAAGCCTCCAAATACACTTCAAGAAGAGTGGGATAAGGCTGTAGAAAACAAACCAAACAATAACGTAATTCCAATACAAGTATTTGGTTTTGAAGATTTGAACCAACGTAATCAATTACAAACAGAGAATGTGGCACAAATTAGACTCATCCTCAAAGAGATGTTAGATAAGAATACTCAGTTACAGCAACGACATGAATTGGAAACAGCCGCAAGAATACTAAAAGTTAACTCTAAAAATATAGAAATTGAAAAGAGAATACTAAAGTTAGGTTCACAGTTAAGCATCCTAAAGAATAGAGGTTTACCACTGAGCATTAATGAAGAGAAAATGTGGGATCAGTTTCAAACTTTGTGTAAACGTAGTCAAGATCCAGCCGGGCTTGGAAAGAGTAATGAATTATGGGCACGTCTGGCTGTACTGAAGGAACGTGCAAGGGGTATATCTGAACAATTAGACAATACATTAGTCATAATCAATGAAAATGGTGGAGATTCCAAACATGAGAATAATAAGTCAAATGATAGCACCATTAGTGGTGAATCTTCAAAGATCGATAAAATTGCGGATATACTAAGTAATCAACAACGTGGTATATGCTACCTGGATAATGTCTTAGGAAAGGATCATGCTATAATTGATAACTACTTAAAAAAATGAAAAGTATAATCTGAACTACACAATGATATGTATGCTGATTTTATCTAATCAAAACTTTTTAAAACCGTGTAATAATATATCTAATCTTTCAGCTTCTATAGGAGTTCTTTCAATCATCTTATTAAAAGTACTAGATTGAATATGGCCTTCAAGCCAGTGTTGCATCGGTGTCGGTAGGCTACTGTACTTTTTATATAGTGAAGGTCTTAACTCAATTATATTGCTATCTACTATTCTATTTTTAGATGGACGTATTGTTGCAAGGCCTTCTTTCCCTCGACTTTCTTTGCTTAATTGTGTTTCAATATCATAAACAAAATATGGTGGGATCCCATCAGCCATTATTTCTTCTTCATTCTTGTAGTATCTTTGACTCACTCTCTGTGAAGCAAATAACCACGGAGATATTTCAGACTGCTCGATATAATCATCACCTAATTCCTGTAGCTTGTTTAATTCACTAACCAACGCTTGCAATACACTTTCTTTGGTTCCTAATATAGTCTTGTCTGAAGTCGAAGTAACGTTAAAGCCGCCTATATTACATAAAACCTGCCCCAATTGAGAAATATTAGGAGATACTAGAGCCAAATCAATGGTTGGTACACAATAATTAAAGGATATAGGAAACTGTGGTAAATTAGGTTTTGAGTATGCTACATGGCATATCTTTTTTAATTCAGTGTGAACTTGTCTAGTCCAATGAAATGCATAGTCAAAACTACTTATCTTTGCATGAGATAATTGTAGTTCTAAAAATATGAAGTTTTGTTCCAAAAGCCTAGGAATGATAGGAAGACTCATATGAATGGTTGAGAATTTCTCTAAAACTATTGAGTGAACGAAAGTGTGTGATAGCCTTGATATGAGATACTAATTGTTTATTTTTTTGATATATGTGATGATATAAAAGTTACACACTTTAGTGATAAATTGTTGATATATACAGGTAAAAAAAGTAGAGAAAAAATGTCTATCCAATTCCAGAGAATGTAAACAGATATATCAAAATAAAGATGAAAGTTATTACCAAACTACTCTAGCTTTCTATTTCCATTGTTTCTTGACAAAATTCCAAATCAGTGGTGACATCCATAGTACAGCTGTTGCATATGCGGCATTCTTCAGCGTTTTGCTAGTTTGTTCTTCGTGTAGTCTCTTTTCGTCCTCAGACACCTCTTGTTGTGGCAATCCAAACATATGTGGCACTTGTATGGTTCCTTTACCTTCTTGAATCAGTGTTATGCCAAAATTAGAGAGTTCTTTAAAGGTCTTTTATTAAATATATGTTGATTCAAAATCCATCATTGTGAACGGTTGAAAAATTGTTTTGTATGTGCTGGAACTCAAAGTTGAAGAAATACAAGAGGGGAGGAACAATGACAGTTGGGAAGAGAAACTGCTTAAATGACTAGGACACTGAACGGGTAGTGCAACGCAAGGATGAGTGCTGAAGAAGAACAACAACAAGTGGATACTGTAACAGAGGGTATTGATCCTTCTATTTCCGGAAGTGCCGAAAGTGGCAATGAGATGCAGGAATCAGGACAGAATAAAACTACAGCTGAACCAAATGATGAAATACTGAAACCTGTAGAAAAGAACACAGACGATGGAGTTGATAATACTGAGGAGGCTGAAGGGAGTGCTACAGAAGGTATTACTACCAGTAATGAAAGAAAACGTAGACCTGTAGCAGATGATCATGATTCAGATGAGGATCAAGAGATTGACAGAAACATTAAGAAGCTACCTTCCCCTGATAATGATATAAGGCCATACGAGAATGGTTCCAATAGTCGTCAACTATTAGAGGAGAAATTAGATCGTCTATTAAAGAAACCAAAGGTGAGAAGATCAAGAAAAGATGAAGATGATCTAGAACAATATTTGGATGAAAAAATACTACGACTAAAAGATGAAATGAACATCGCTGCACAACTAGATATTGATACCCTTAATAAGAGAATTGAAACTGGGGATGTTTCCTTAATAGCAATTCAAAAAGTTAAGCTACTTCCAAAGGTGGAAAGCATCTTATCCAAGGCCAATTTATCGGATACTATATTAGACAATAACCTTTTACAAAGTGTTAGAATCTGGTTAGAACCATTACCAGATGGATCTCTTCCTTCATATGAAATCCAAAAGTCATTATTTTCTGCTATCAATGACTTACCGATAAAGACAGAACATTTAAAGGAAAGTGGGTTAGGGAGAGTAATGATATTTTATACTAAATCGAAACGTGTAGAGCCTCAACTATCGAGATTAGCAGAAAAGTTAATTGCCGAATGGACAAGACCAATTATCGGGGCATCTGATAACTATAGAGATAAGAGAATCACACAGCTAGAGTTTGATTATGAAAAACTCAGAAAGAAAACAGTTCTTGATTCTGCTATCAATAGGAAAAAGAAGAAGAGCAAAGATTCATCTGCCGCAAAGAACGGATCATCTGCTCAAGCATTATATGAACAAGCAGCTGCTAGAAGAGGTAGGGCAGCTGCACCTGCACAAACAACTACTGATTATAAATACGCCCCAGTTAGTAATTTAATTGCTATGCCTCAAAGTAATAGAGGTGTGGGGAGTTCTCTGAACAATAGTGAACTATATAAGAGAATATCCTCTAATCTGAGCAAAACCAAGAAAAAGTAATTGTTAAATATATAGATCGTTATTATGTCATGTTTTATAGTTTCAAGTATAGAAATGTTCTCTTTTAAGTAGGGATTAAGCTCCCCATAAATTTCTGTTTATCTTCGATGCCCTTCTAATAATATACTAAATCTAATTTTGTTTTTTCAGGTCTTTTTAATAAGAGTATAGTTAAAATTATATGATATTTATATTATATATATAGTAACAATTAAAATTGCTTATGATCTTGGCTTTTCCTTCTTTTCCTTCCATAAAGCTAATAAGGAGACACCAGAGACCTTAACAACCTTGAATCTAACACCTGGAATATCACCCTTAGCCTTACCCTTTCTACCGAAACCAGCTAATAAGACTTCGTCATTTTCATCAACGTAGTTTAAACAACCATCATTTGGAACGAAAGCGGTAACTTTCTTACCGTTCTTGATTAATTGAACTCTAACACACTTTCTGATAGCAGAGTTAGGTTGCTTGGATTCAATACCGATCTTTTCTAAAACGATACCTTTAGCGTGAGAAGAACCACCGAATGGAGAAGATTTGAAGGCAGTACCCAATAATCTCTTCTTATAGTTGTTTTCGGCCCAACGGCTGTAATTATAATGTTATTTTTATTGATAAAACAATAAAAAATATTAACATTTATTTTGTTAGTAACTGGTTGTATCTTTAACTGGATAGACGGATTATTCCTTCTATCATTTTTTTTCTTTCTCATAAACATATAGGATCTTGTATTTAGGTAATATATCATTCTCTCATTCTTGTGGATTTGCATCATCAAATATCTTTTTTCTTAAAATGATTCTTATAGACTATTTCATTAAATTGTCTTTGTAGTTGATACCATCACTCCATAAGCACTTTTAAATTTGTATTATTCATTTTATGCATATCTTCTATTTCTATTTTACTTCCACATATATCACTATATTAAATAAGAAAGCTCAAAAAATACCTTAAGAAAGGTTCTCTATAAAATATTAACATACTTGTTTCTTCTGTGGATACGTAACTTTCTAGCGGAGTTCAAACCTCTTGGCTTACCCTTACCCATCTTTGGTTGTTTATTTCTGTTATTCTTGTTTTCAAGATCTACCAAAAGAATATACAATATACAACCTCTATATAATGCAAAATGTATACAACATAATATTGTTCACAGACTCAATACGCAGTAGTAGCTCACTAAGATACCATTTCCCTAGGTTAAACCGAGATTCGATGAGATTGCAGGTGCTAGCACACTACCTTCAGTATTGCAAGATTGACTTTAGAATTTCATACGACGAGAGGAACCATTAGTGGAGACATTCTATGGACTAGGCAGAAGGCCCCGTCTAGGGAGTATTATGGTTTCCAACAATTAGGCTGAGCTTCCCATTGGAAAATTCCTGTCTCTGCCTAATGTTACTACAAGTTTAGAGGGAACTTACCTGTCGCAGCCCGTTACCGAACTCTCCGTAGGACGCTTTTCCAGATTTGTGACAATTACAGATTCCCTTTCTATTTTAGGATATTGCAAACCTAAATTTTTAGGAATTAAAAAAAAAAAATTATATCAAAAACAAAAAAATGTTTGGGTTAAAGAAATACAGTCTAATCAAATGGAATTGGAAAATAACTGAGAACTAAATATAAATCACAGTCTAAATTTGAAAACAGAAGTAATGACTACAGAACACATAGTCCAAGTATAAGAAAACCTAGCGATGACAACAGTACAACCATTTGAAGCAAGTGACTTGTTCAAGCTCAATAATGTCAATTTAGATAGGTTGACAGAAAATTTTCCTATGGAGTTTTATATGGAATATCTTATTCTATGGCCGGAATTATTTTTTAAGAGTGTAGAAGTTACAGTGGATGATAACTCTACTAACCATAATATATCAGGTTATATGATGGCCAAGACAGAAGGTAAGAAGCATGAATGGCATAGTCATATCACTGCAGTAACAGTGTGTCCTGAGTTTCGTAGAATATCTTTGGCTTCAATGCTTTGTAATTCATTAGAGGCAATGACTGATAAGTCGCCGCATGAAGTAAATTTCATAGATCTTTTTGTAAAATGTGATAATGCCCTAGCTATAAAACTTTATGAAAAATTAGGGTACAGTGTCTATCGACGAGTAGTAGGTTATTACAATTCAAGTGAAGATGGATACCCGACTGGTTTAAAGACGATAAATGATGATAAGGATGCGTTCGATATGAGAAAATCAATGCACAGAGATGAAGGGCGTAGTATCAGATCTAATGGTAGAAACCATAAATGCTATCCCCACGATGTGAAGTTTTAATCAGAAGACGATGCAATGCAGGGAAGCTATATCTTCGGTCCGAATTTCGTCGAATGTAGATATGTATACACAAATTAGTTTTCCGAATAATACAGATGATTATCCTAAAGGAAGAAATATATTTAGACTTCAAGAGTATATTTAGACTTCAAGAGTACATTTAGAAAATAAAATAAGAAATTTCAGAAGTTACATGTTTGACTTATAATTAGTTATAGCAATTATATATATATGAATTACAACCAAATATGGGTTCATTAGAATCAGCTATAACAGCTGCAACTGCCTCCGCATTAGCTAATGTTGTTGTTTACCCTTTAGATCTATCAAAGACAATAATTCAAACCGAACAGAGAGAAAAGAAGGACAATGAGGCTCGTAACACTCCAAAATATAAGAATGTCTTAGATTGCATGCTTCAGATTTTGAAAGACAAGGGAATACGAGGGTTATATCAAGGTCTTCAGGCTTCAATTATGGGTAACGTAGTGCAAACATTTTCCTACTTTTTCTGGTATTCCTGGATTAAATCCAAATATTCCCAAATAAAGAATAGAAGTGGAAGGCATAAGACTTTGTCATTCTTGACCATTGAAGAATTATTATTAGGTATATGCGCTGCAAGCATAGCACAACTATTTACAAATCCTATCAACGTTATATCTACAAGACAACAAACTAGTCAATCAGCTACTAAAACAAACATATCTGATGTAATTCAGGATATATTAAATGATAATGGTGGTATAACTAATTTTTGGAAGGGATTAAAAGTAGGATTAATTTTGACAATCAATCCTTCTATAACATATTCTTCATATCAGAAACTCAAACCATTATGCTTCCCAAATACTAAAAATACATCTGATTTAACGGCAGCACAGAATTTTATATTGGGAATACTATCTAAGATGATTTCAACAATTATAACACAACCATTAATAGTTGCAAAGGCATCACTTCAAAGAAGTGGATCAAAATTTACCAGTTTCCAAGAGGTATTATTATATTTATATAAAAACGAAGGTATTCTGTCGTTATGGAAAGGTTTAGTTCCTCAATTAAGTAAAGGAATATTGGTACAAGGATTATTATTTAGTTTTAAAGGTGAGTTAACAAAACTACTAAAAAGATTTCTGTTTTTGTACACCAATTATTTCATATCAATGAAAAAGAAATCACTTAAACAATGAAAGCATTCAATAATGCTCCTTGAAGTGTAATATGCAGTAAATATGTAGAGCCTCAAAGTAAATGAATGAAAAAAATAACTTTAAGATTACATTTAATAATACTCCAAAAATATTATAGCTCGCACTCAGGATTGAACTAAGGACCAACAGATTTGCAATCTGCTGCGCTACCACTGCGCCATACGAGCTTTTCAAAAATTTTCTTTTCGAACGATTATTATTACTGATATCTAGTGGCACGTGATTGTTTTATAATCTAATCGTAAGATTATTACTGGTTGTTGGAAATCTAAGGAACTTAAACCTCTAGTAATGACTTCGACTTCAACATCGTCCGTAGCTGCATTGTCAATTGTTGACTTGACAGAGTTGTTATTAGAAGAAGGGGTATGAGAAGACATTTGAAACTTATATTATGAGTATAAATTATATTATACTATCGGAAATCTAAGGAATTTAAACCTCTAGTAATGACTTCGATGTCATCAACAGCTTCCGTAGCTGCATTGTCAATTGTTGACTTGACAGAGTTGTGAGAAGAAGAAGGGGCATGAGAAGACATATTTGTTGTAGTATGAGTACAAAGATATTTAACTATTGGCTTGTTGGACTTACCTATACAATAAATCCTTTTATATATATATATATATTACAAAGGTTCTTATTATCTTGTATGTTCTACTTGATGCAACTCGATAATGTTGTGACAGTGTCTCGAAGACGCACAACATGAAAAAGTGAAAAACTTTTTCTC